>PVJH01021851.1:0-37788 GCA_004026705.1 Nesogale talazaci
CATTAAGCTCTTCTTAACTTGAAGGACCAGTGATAGAATTAGCCTTGTGGGCACGGAGATGGGATAGACATGGATCCGCATCGAGTTAGGATTCAGAGGGTCTGTGAGCTGTCATTATTCAAGTGCAGAGAGGAGGCTCATCTGCTGGGTTCTGGGGCAGTGACAGAGACAGTAGTGCGGGGAGGTGGGGGGACTGAGAGAAGTGGCGGTGGAGAAGTGATAGCCAATCGGTACAATGAAAGTTGATCCGCATTCTTCGTGGTATGATATTGTTTTCTTTGTTTTAGCCTTTATTTCATCAGTGTTTAGCATCCTGGATATGGAACCACTGTTTGTTGTTATTGTTGTCTACATCTAATCATGTAGGGCTACGCAAAATTAGATAATGTAGAATAGAAAGTAGAACACAAGGGTATATTAGTCATCCCCACCCCAACTGAAATAAAGGGGGAGGGATTCAAACTCTTCACTCAGCGATACACGCTTACTATTACAATCTTTCTCAATCATTACAATCATTCTCAAGAAAGATCTCTCTGATCGTTGGGGAATAAAACAGAATCAAAATAACAGAGATAAAAGATGAGAGGGGACACATTACTGAATTTTACACATGTGAATTTAGTCCTTAACTCGTGAGTAATGGTCCTGAGAAAATTACTACATAGTAATTTTATCCTTTTCGGCATGTGTTTTGGTTTTTGTGTTTTGTTTTCAGGCTTTCTGTGAAACTTTAGAAGAAACGAACTACCGCTTACAGAAAGAACTACTTGAAAAGCAAAAGGAGGTAGAATCACTGAAGAAACAGCTCAGCGAGAAACAACTGCATATCGACACTGTCGAGAACCGAATTCGGTGTGTTGTGGTACTTGCCATTTTTGTTTGACTTATTCGACTTCTAGGGTTCTGGGTTTGATACCGTGCACACTTCATTGTGATTTAGGAACGTTCTGCTTCTGTCTTTTGATCATTTTTTTAGACGATCACACATTTGAAGACAGGATGAGAAACATTCAGAAAATTAGTATCTAGCTACTTAACAAAATAAATACTGCATACTTTAACCAATGTAAAGTATATCTTCGGTTCCGGGGATTTTTGCCAACTTTTCACATATGAAAACTCTAGTTTGCCTTTTCATTGGTAGATAATGAATTGAGGCAAGAATTATTGTGAATTAATCTTAAGGACTAATTTCTTTTCTAACTCCCTCCTGTAATTTATTGCTTATATTACATTAAAATAAAAACTACAATACCATGCATATTAACAGCAGTCAACTTCTACATGTTTTATTCATAGAAGATAACTTTTTAATATAATTAACTTTCAGGGCATTGTCTTTAGAACCTGAAGAATCACTGTACGTAACAGGAACGGAAAATGGACAGATCCTAAAGGTGACTTCCTCTGTACTTGAGTCTGATCAGGTTACCTTGGATGAAGAATCTAGGTATGCAATGTTCTGTTTTTTATAGTAGTGTGAATAGTTGCAAGGAAGCGGCCCTTTGTTAGTGTTTTTATGAGCTCAGTTTTATTTTGTCATACATCTTCTGAGCTAGCTGGGCAGTGGTTCTCAACTCCTATGGGGGTCAAACGACCCTTTCACAGGGTCGCCCGATTCATAACAATAGCAAAATCAGAGTTATGCAGTAGCAGTGAAAATATTTTTATGCTTGAGGGTCCCAACAGGAGGAACTGTATTGAAGGGTCGCAGCATTAGGCACGTTGAGAATCACTGCTCTAGGGGGCTTCCGAAAAATGAGCCTTTGCCATCCATGGTTATGTTAGCCATAAGTTTCTCATAACTTATTTTGAAACTAAGTCTGTTAATTGATGCTGACTCGTTCTTTTATTAGTTTTTATAATCTTGTCAAATTACTTATTAGCAGCCACCCCCACCTGTCTAAAAGTCCTGATGAAAGAAACTCTGACAGCTCATGGAATTTTCATTATACCTAAACCCAAGGCAAGGGTTACTTCTCTAGTGGTAGAGGCGAAACTATAATTGCGAAAACAAATGCAGCCTTGGTAAGCATGGTTACAAATGAGATGATGTTTATTGCTAAATAGTAGTTTGGGCTCTGAGAGTTAAAAAATATCTCTCCAGAGAGGTTCTTTGACAGTGATAAGGTGATAAAGATTAAATTTTTGCTTGAAAATTGTTGTAAGACAAAAAGATGTATAAAAGTAAAAGCCTACGAAATAAGTATTCCATCCTTTCATTCAGTGGGTTTCTTCCTCTTTCCGTAGAGCTGATAACGAGCCAGTGCGAAATCACAGGGAACCCGAAGACTGCGTGTCGGAGATTGAAGTTGCAGAAGTGGCCTATCACGCTGACGATGACTGACAGCTCACGCACAAGCCCCTCCTCCCTTCGGACATTGCAGTAAACTTAGGGGTTGAGTGGCAAGTATTTTCTTCAAATGGACTCGGAAACATTTACAGATTAAAAGCAAGAATGCACGTATATAAAGTTTACATAAGAAAAAATATTAAGTTATTGGAATAGGACATAATGTTGCTTTTTAATTACTCTTTATCCAGCTTTTGTATTCAATCCAATAAAATGGTCTAGTTAGAATTCTGTTACCACGCTCATATTCTTAAATGCTGTACATAAATGATTATGGTGGTTTGCCACTATATTTTGCTCCAAATTAATGTGTATGTTTTTAAAAATTAATTTATTTAAATGATTGATTATATTAGTCAAAGAGAAATTAATTGCATGTTTCTATATGGGTGACATATTTCTGTGTATCTCTGACATGATATATTTTCATTAATGGTTTAAATTAATGAGCAGCATAATAAAGATGACAAGTTGAATAGTAAATGTTGACATTTTTACCATTTCTAAATGAAGAGTAGAGGAAATGATCCTCAAATACCAAAGGAAAACTATATGAAAGAGCTGTAATCACAGAGCTAAGTTATAAAAGTAGCCTTGATTTGAAAAGCTAATTCATTAATATCAAGGTACTACAATGCCATATCCCAATTTATTGTATGCATTATTATACTTCTCTATCTTCCCTAGAATCTTTATCTTAAATCCTTACCTGTAGAATCCATGAGTTTGCCTTTTGCAGAATGCTACCTCTTTTTCTAATCACGGCATCCTCTTGATAATGTAGATTCTAAGCAAATAGGCAGTAATCACAGAACAAAAAGCCATACACACTACAAAGTTCTTTACTAGGTGGGCTCCTCTGGCCTTGCCTCTTTGTTTCTGTATGTAAGATGTTGCTGTAATGTACTTGGGCTGACTTTCTTTTGACTGTATTTAGGCCAATGATGCACTTTATGATAATTAAACTTTTGTGCCAAGTTTAATTGGTGAATTCCTTTAGTAAGTGGACTTAGAAGAAAGAATTATGTAGTGCCTTTAATCTTTCACATTTTACACAATTGTCCTAGGCTCTGCGAGTCAGCTTTATGAAACTGTTGTATGTATATTTCTTTAGTGTGTCTTTAGTTATTGAAAGTGCCTTGTTTTATTTTTATAGTATGATGTTATTCATTTTCTATTTCTGCCGTTTTACCTGTTGTTATTAATATGCAATGCAATTATGCTAGCATTTTGAAATCTCGTGTGGTATATTGAACTGCATATGCTTTCTAAAGACTGAGGGAAATAAAACAACCTCCAATTTTCTTTTCTTTAGTATGCAAAATTTTATCAGTAAGCATTCAAAACTTAACATCCATGATGCATTTTGTGAACTATGTAATTTGGAAATTGTGCAAACCACATATTGTAACTGATCCTATCTTTTTCTGGAAGCATCTTGTATAAGCTTCGTGCCTTCGCAGTGATTGTCAATGTGCTCAGAGGGTTCTCTCTGGTGTTTGATCCCCAATTCAAGCCACTAACAATTTCTCTTCCATGTTTGATAATGCTTCCTCTCTCACCCCCGTTAGCTTCGGAGCTTTCAATGGAGCTGATCCTGTAGCCCCTTGGAGAACTTTCACTGTGTTTCTGAGTCTCATTGTGGTTGTCAAAGGTGACATGTCTCTATTATGAGCCAGACCAAAAACAAAGAACAGCCCCACTGCTTTCGTATTGATTGGGACTCACAGTTGGACCCCATGGGGCAGGGTAAACTGCTACCTGGGATTCCACATCTACAAATCTTACAGAAGCAGACAGCTTAACCTCTCCTCCACGTAGCAGCTGATGGATCTGAACTTGCAACCTTGTGACTAGCAGCCTAAGCTATTACCCAGTGCACCATCAGGCTCCTTAGGTTTCCGCCTTTGTCTTATTTCACTTCCAAATTGGAAACTGTTTTTCCTCTTGTTGCTGCTATCACTAGTGCTGGCCCTGCTGCATTTGGAAGCCAGGTACTTCACAGTACTATTTTAAAGAGAAAATTACATCACACTGCAATACCCCAGAGCCACATGATATGTGAGATTGGATGCTGCTGCCACCTGTGAGTGAAAGCACACACTCTTAACATGGTAAGATTGTTAGTTAGAAAGTGCACTACAATGAATACATAACCCAGTAACATCGGCATTCATTATGACTATCCAGGCCCTCGTGTTATAGTTTGTGTTGTATGCTTAGCATACAAATGTACACCTGAAAGCACAGTCACTGTTCAAGAGATAAGAGAAACACGTCTGACCTGCGGGAAGCTCTGGCATGTGCTATACGCAGTGCTCATTTAAAGATTTATGAACTCTACCACAACCTTATGGGGCCACAGACATAGAATGCCCACATGGATGTTACGGGGCACATGACTCCTGAAGTACTTATTAAGATCTGCTTGTTTAATATTCAACAGATGCAGATAAGCATGGCCAGTAGCTGTTGTTAACTTTTTATCTAAAAAGAAAATGATGTTCTATCAAAGTAGCAAAATTTTTTAACTCTTTGTCAGAATACACAGGCCCAGTCTCAACGTTTTCCACAAATTACTGAAAATTGAAAAGGCTCCCAAAAGGTCACAGGGAAAAAAGTATATCTTTCAATTCCATTTTTCCACCTTTTTGAAGGTCCCCTCTTATGTTGTAAAATATGCTTACTGTGTATGGAAACAAATGTGTATAATAAGCTGATCTACTTGATAATATAAAAAATGCTATTGTAGACCTTGCAAAATGTTTTAAATGAGCAATTATTTAATCATTTAAGTCAATACCATTCTCATTCTAATAAAACAAGATGCATTTTTGCAAAATTCTGGAAATACGTTCTCTCTCTGTCTTAAAGTGAACCACATACTTTTAAAACCTGACCTTTCAGAAGATGGTATTTGAAGTTTTGGGTGGAGAAAAAATAACTGTTAATTAGGTAAACCCACTTTTATTTATAACTAGAATTTTGATGTGTTTTGAACTTTTGTAATGTGTTTTGATTCCAGTATTGTGTTCATTTAATAAATTATTTTTTTCAGTACAACCAAGGTTATATTTTTGAGATAATGAATATTCAATTTCTATGTTCTTCTCCCTCCTGCTATTTTTATGAATTAAGTTATATTTAAGTGCTAGCTGTGTTTCACAGATGTGGAATGAATCTGTGGTTTTCTTTTTACATTTACACATTGTATTACTGAGAAAATTAAGTCTTTGTCAATAAGTACAGTGTACTTTGAATCTAACCAATATGTAAAACAAAAATTAAAAATAACTGAATCATGTAAACCCTTTTGTGGATAATATTTTAGCTTGACATTTTAAGTTCTCTTATAGGTAGTTCAGACATAAAACACAGCATTAGAAATTTCATTTTCATGTATTTTTTTCTTTATTCAAACTGTATTTTGTCTCTTAAATCCTGTGGAATTAGCCACTCAAAGCCCATTTAGAAAACCATGTTCCTCAGGTAAATAATAAATGTAGTCTAGTCCAACTGTCTGGGATGTAAGAAAGGAACAAGTGGCCTAAATCTAAAAACAGTACATGCCTGTGGTTTGAAAGTGAGTTTTGTCATAATGAGGATGGAGGAGTTTTGAGGATGTGTTGAAACTAGTGCACATTCTCAATTAGTTGAAAAAGAAATGGGATATAAAGTATTATCCCATGGAAAAGCTTCAGAGAGCCTACTATTTTGCTGTTCATTGAACTACTATTAATCCACTGCACTTAACTTGTAGGTTTTTATATTAGGAAACAAAGCAACCATCACATCATGTATTTTCAGCACCCGTGGTTTTGAGGCTGTTGACTCCTTCCTTACCCCTGACCGACCGTGGTCACCGAGAGCCGATTCTCACCCGGTGCTCCCGGAGGAGACAGTTGCGTGGGATCGGGTTGGGGGCGGGGGGTGGGGGGGAGGTGTTGAACCACCGGTGGTTCACAGCACCAACACCTAACCCATAGCCCCATCCTTTCTAAGCACCCATGGGAGGAGTTTCATTCTCAATACCAATAACACTCTGCTCCTAAAAATTTGACTTGTTATGCTGTAGAGACTCAGCTGCAAGAGCGGGGCTCACAAAGTTTGTGGGAAATGAAATTAAAAGATTATTTTCCATAAAATGAATTTTTCATGAACTTTTTAAAGCCTTCTCCTACAGGTTGGGTCTTGCCTTTCAGTTGCCTTAATGCCAGACCTTTGGTCAGCTCTAGCAACTGCTGTCTAGAACCTTCTGTGTGGTACTTTGTGTCCTGATACTGGCTGGATTTTTAATCTCAGCTTCTCAATTCCTACTTTCCCTCTATTTCATTTGTCTTGTTAAAACTTGTGTAATTTTTTTTTGATATAATTTCAGACTTGAATGGTATCTTAGACCACATGAGGTGAGAATTTACACTTGTTCTAACACAATTACCATCACCACTAAGTGACGCCAGTAATGACAAAACTCACCTTTTTGAAAAATTTCTTTAAGTTCAGGGAATATGAATGCAAGCATAAACATGTTAGCTAATGCAAGATATGGGTAGGGTTTTTTGCCAGCACACATGACTTTTATTGATAAGAGGAAGTGCTTTGTTGTAATAGATACTGGTGAGATATAACCCTTAACCCTATATTGCCTGAATTTTTAATTTTAGGAAAAAACATTTTTTGTTTTTACTTTCATAATTATCAATATATATGACAACCAAAATATATTTTAAAAATGTAAGTATAATTTCGGTACCAGATACGTTTTAATTAAATGTATTTGATTAAATGTTATGAAAACATCACACTTGACGTTAAAGGGTTCACTATCATGTGTAATGTTCCCAGTCGACCTAATGATTCCAAGAGGCAATAGGATGACTGAGATGATGTCTCAAGTCCTTGGCTAAATGTGCAGTGTAAAGGCCCACCTTGACATTCTTGAGCCTGTAACTCCAGAGGACTCACTTACTGGGCCTTGGAGGATACTTGCCAGTTCATGCATTCGGTGATCCTGTATGGCGAGCACTATTGACCAACCCAATGGGTTTTTGCAGTGCTCTTCTTTGCTCTAAGTTAGAAATGAAAAAGGTAAATACTCAACTCGAGGTTTAGACTTAGAGCACAGCTAGGATGAGTAAGACCAGTGGAAGTCGTGGCTTCTGGAAAACCTTGCTTTTCCACAAAGAAGGTCAACATACTGCTGACACAGTCTCTTGATGCTATAAGTTTTGGGGGAGAGATGTTTTTTACTAATTGTAACCAAAACCATATTTAATTAACCAGCCAAAAATATACCCACTTGAATTATAGATTCTTTTAGCAACAAAAATGTTTGCCAAAAAGCAAGATTTACCTGCCTATAATGATACTGATGGTTTAATTCCAAGTTATAGGGGAGAGAAGCATGGACTAGACGTGTGAAAGGCTCTTTAATTTCCAGGGTTCCTCCGACAAATCAGATATGAAAAGAGGAAGCCATCTAGTTTCTGTGTACTCTCCATGTAGCACCACAGAACTATGTAACAAAAGTACCTCACACTTCAGAAATTAGAATAAATAGCCTCTGTATTCATGTGTACAGTTGGCAGACATGTCTTGTGCATCAATAGTGTCTTGACTCTGGATTACAAAAATAAGTAGATATGAGTCCTGGTCATCCTTTTTAGTAAACTGTATTCCTAATCTGTGATTAGCGGTATGGTTTCTTTGGCATGAAGACTCAAGACTTGGACGAAGGACTCTTATCACATAGGGACACTGTCTTTTGTTACCACTTTGGTAACTTGTGCTGTTACCTGGCTGTCCTCTTGCCAAGTCTTCCCAAACAATCTTACCTACTTCCCCCAAATATAGTGCACTCGTATTACAGTGGTTCATTGTAATCTACTTTAAATTTCACTTTAATTATAGCTGTTACACAGAAATTTAGAAGCAACCATTCTTCCTAACCACAGCACATTCAGAGGAGGGTGCCAGAGTTCTCAAAAGGTGTCTGCTAACCGTGAGCACTCTGGACACCATAGGCATCACTGTGTTTTCACAAAGTGTTCCAGATAGGAAAGATGAGGAATCGCAGCCTATCAAACACATGTGTATTCCGTGGTTGAGAGGTAAATTTGATCTGCCTTATATATGAAACCTGTCCAGATATATTCATCTCCATCACGCTGGGTCACACAAGCCAAATGAATCTGCATCCGTTTGTCCATTAATCTCCATTATTCCACCCCACTCCACTCCCCAGTTCCCACCTAAAATCCATTCTCCATAATGGCCATAGTCTTTTTGAAAACCTAAATCACATGCGTTTTTTCTCCTTAAACCCTCCAATGAACCAATTTTGTGCCAACTTGAATATTTTGTTAATACCACGTGGTTTTCATTCATGAAAGTCTTGCTGAATCACATATTTCTGGCATTTTGAAATAGTAGGTTGTGATACATATTTATGTGGGATGTATATGTTCCACTGGACTCTGCCATATTTGACTCCCCTGACAGATGCATACCATTAAGGGCACCTGGAATACGGTATTCACGCAATTCTCACAAGAAACGCCCTTTGTAAAAGAGCAACTCCCAATTACTGCATTAAGAAAACAACCCACTGCCATCAAGTAGAGTCCACAGAAATATACTTACAAGGTTTATTGCCAAATAAAAAAGGTCAAAAGAGAAAAAAGTTTTGCAAAAGTATGTCTCCAGGATACATCACCGATAAAAGCAATAATTTGTTGAGAATGATATTCCTACAATTCTCCCTGGCTGCGTCCTCTTCAAGACTTAGGTTAAATGTTACCTTCAGGTAAGTTAAAAGAGTCCTTAAAGAAGTCACCTGAGTCTCAGATGCTTCATTTATTTAACCAATTCACCTGCCCTCCCCCCTGCCCTTCCCTCAAAAACCATAGTTTTGTCTTGTTTACCTCAAATTCCTGCCCCCCTCACTTAAAAGAGGGCCTGATACTACAATAATTCTCAAAAATATTTATTGAATGAATGAAGACCTCAATTACAAAAGTGTTAGAGGCAATAGAGGTAAGTAGCAAAATAATATTTTTTATTTGTTTTGTTTTTTGGGCATCACTGCCTCTGGTGGTTGTGGGCGCTACCCAGCGCTGTTCCTGAGAGCCACTGCTGGATTTGAACTACCGAGCCTGCGGGCCACAGTCCCGCAGTCAACCACTTATATGCCACCAGGGCTCAGCCAGCAAAATAATCTTTGGAAGTAACTTTAAATCCTAGGGACTTGTATATTACTAAGTGAGCTGGAGACTAGAGAGGGAGATAGGGCACAGACAGATTCAGTTGACAACATGCTGGCTTTGAAATACCGTCAACAGTGCAGATAAGAGTGTTCCAGTACACACAGCTGGATACCGCACTCAAAATTCCAGGGAGGTAAGAGGAGAAGCCTGTCTTAGATATCTAAAGTCAGATTAATGTGATTGTCAAGAAATCAAGTGGGATATTGGGCAAATCTGCCAGCAACTTCTTTAAAATGTTGAAGAGCAAAGATGCCATTCTGGAGAGTAAGGTATGCCTTAGACCAGTGGTCGGCAAACAGGGGCTTTGTCAGTATGAACGTGCAACTCTGAAGTCACCTTGAAAACATGTGAAGGTTATTTCCGATCACGGTGGTTTCATTTTTTTTGGAAAAACATATTTAAGGCGTGAATGTTTTTAAAGTTGTTAGGAGGAACAGGATTGCCTCTTCGGTCTCAAGAGTTTGCCAGCCCCCCCTTAGACCAAAGATAAAGCCATACATTTATTTGGATTAAAGTGCTGATGGAATAATATTGACTATACCAAGGACTTCCAGAAGAATAAGCAAATCTCTCTTGAGAGAATACTTTACCTTAATCAAATTCCATCTCACAAGATGGTGAGACTACATCTCACTTACTTTGAACATGTTAGTAGGAAGGACCCACCACTGAGGAAGAACAAAAGACTTGGCAATGTCGAGAGTCATCACATAGAAAGGGGAAGGTCAAGAAGAAAGACTGACACAGTGTCAGTCCATCAGGGGTTCCCACATAGCAACAATTGTGAGGATTGTGCAGGACTGCAGTATTTTATCGTTAGAGACAGGGTTTCTATTACTTTGACACCGCCAACATTACTCCTCTTAATTTCATATTCCTTGTATATATAAAGTGACCATATTTTAAGTGGAACACCATTGATGGGAGGGATGTGGCAGGGGGGGCTCTTGATTAAAAATTTGGTCTATACAGTAAGGTGACCAGATGTCTTGCTTTTTAACATTTGTTAAATTCATCCTGCGTCCGTGGCGTTTTAAAATTGAAATAAATATATTACAATATTATTTTTGTATTCCATGAAACTTTTTGTTGCTCCATATAGACCAAATTTTTAATCAAGAACACTCCCCTCCCCACCTGGTCAATGGTGTCCCGCTTAAAATCTGGTCACTTTACTATATGGAACAACAAAAATTTTCATGGGACGCAAAAAGAGTATTGTAATATATTTAATTTTAAAATGCCGTGGACACAGGACAAATGTTAAAAAGCGGGATGTCTGGTCTCCATATATATATAGGATCTTGGTCAAGAACATGTTAAAAGAAAACCAAACACCAAACTCTGCCACTGAGTCTTTTCCCACTCATCCCAATCCTCTGAACCAGAACTGACTGCCCCAGTGGGTTTTGGAGACTGTAAACCTTTATGGGAGTAGAAACCCTCATTCCTCTCCCAAGGACCAGCTGTTGCTTTTGAACAGATGCCCTTGTGGTTAGCAGTTCCGGTGATAAACCTCTGTGTCACCAGAACAAATTAGGAATTCGAATCTTCACAGCCTTGAAATGAGGAAGGCCAGAGACGCTTGGATCCATGTGTGCTACCGGCACGAGAATCCTGGAGTAGAATATGCCTGATGGGCCCAGGTGTTGCCTCCAGGTAATTTGTTTTCCATCCATAAGTAATTTGCTCTCACCAAAGGTCACATTTAATAATAGCAGAGCTATGTATAGTACAAAATCACAAAACTCTGTCTTTGCTCTTGGCTTATTTTAATAGTTTTAGTGTTTAAAGCAATGTTTTGGAAAAAGAAATTCAACAAAGAAAAATAAAATGAATTTTATTTAATAAATAAAAGAACAATAAAACAAAAAATATGATCTCATTAGTAAGCAAAGAAATACAGGGGGTACTCACCCCAAACAGAATTTTTTTCACAGTATTTAAATTTTTTTACCAAACAACCTTAGCACCATCAAAGTACCCTTCACCAGACTTAATACATTTGTCAAATCTGTGATTCCATTCTTGGAAACATTTTTCAAACATCTATTTGGATGGCTGACTGCACCTCTCTTTTTTTCCTTCAACTCTTTTAAGTCATCAAATCACTGACCTTTCATGCCCCGTGTCACGCACAGAAACAGAAAGTTTGCACAGACTGAAGTCAGGTAAGTAAGGTGTGTGGGTTTATTGCCAAAATCTGGCACACTCAAATGGCTGCATAAGCAGGTGCATTGTTTGTCATCGCTGCCACAAATCTGGCCCTTTTTTTCAAAATGAAGGCATCTTTATTGATCACTGATTAACTTCCTTTTTCATGGATAACTCTAGATGCTATTGGTTTTTATCTTTTTTTTAATAAATCATATTGGGGCCTCTTACAGGTCTTATAACAATGCATACATCAATTAAGTGGATTTGTACATATATTGCCATCATCATTTTCAAAACATTTTCTTTCTACATCAGTCCTTGGTATCAGCTTCTCTTTTTTTAATCCCTACTCTCCCACCCACACAAATCCTTGATAAGTTATGAACTATTGTTTTCATAACAAACCATTCGCCATCTCCCTTCACCCATGTGTCTGTTATTTGTCCCCCTCAGGAGGGTGATATGTCTGACATTGTGACTGGTTCCCCCTTTCACCCTCTATCTTCTCCTAAACCTCATGGTATTGCTATCCCCATTATTGTTCTGAAGGATGTATCTGTCAGGCAGTCCCTGTGTTGTGAGCCCTTACGTGTATCAGTGTATATACTTTGATCTAGCTGGATTTGTAAGGTAGCACTGGGGTCATGCTGTGGCCGGGGTGGGGGGGCACACCGCGGAACATTAAAGAACTAGAGGAGAGGAATCTTGTGTGAGCAGCCAAGACACAGGGAGGACTATAAGGCCAGCCCTACCACGGGATTTGACGACCCCTCACTGACCCACAGCACTGGAGTCACAGTGCAGAAATGGTGCCTGGTGTGTATGTCTCTCTCTCTCTCTCTCTCTCTCTCTCTCTCTCTCTCTCTCTCCCTCTCTCACACACACACACACACAACACACACACACACACACACACTCTGGGGTGAAATATGAAGTGAACACAACAACCACAATGGGAGCAAAGCAAGAAAATCCCCGAGAAAGACTCAGAGGACAGGGCTTAGCACCTCATCAGACTCATGGGAAGACATGCATAAGGGTCAACAGACAGACCTGGAACTACTTATAGGCCCTTTCTCCTCCTCCCCTTCCCTTGCCATCCTATTTCCACAGCTCCCCCTCCTCATCTATATAAAGCGACCTACCCAACAGTTCCAGGAGGATGGGAAAGAGAGGGGGCAACCAACAAACCCGAGGACAAGGGGAGAACAAGAGATCTAAAATCAGTGCAAGGAAGGTATGGAACACCTAGTGGGGTTTGTTGAAGCACAAATGTAGTCAAGAGGTAGTACAGAGAGTCAAGTGAAGGTCAAATATGATAGTGGAGCAGGAGGAAAGCAAAAGGAGATATAGGAACCAGGAGGCAAAAGATATTTACAGAGGTATAAATATAAGCATGCATATATGTAAATATACAAATATATAACAATAGGGATATAAGTATGCATATATTTATCTGTTAACTATATTGATATATAACAATAGGGATCTAAGTATGTGCATATATTTATATGTTAGATACCAAGGTAGCATATGAACATCAGGCCACTACTCAAGTCCTCCCTCCAGGCAAGAACATTTTGTTCTAATAACCTGGCATTCTGTGATGCTCCCCTTCTCAACGTGACCTCTGAAGACAAAATGGGTGCATACGCTACTGTGCTGAAGTAAGCTGATGGTGCCCAGCTATCAAAAGGTACAGCATCTGGGATCTTAAGGATTGAAGTTAAACATCCATCTAGCAGGCAAGCAACAAATCCCACATGGAAGATGCACACAGGTGTCGATGGGATGAGTTATTAGGCATCAGAAGACCCAAAACGATCCTATTGATGCAAACAAGTGGGGTCAGAATGGAGACCTAAAGTCTACCTGTCGGCATTTAGATGTCCCCTCACAGAATGATCACCATAAAGGGATGAGCCAGCCAGGGTGCATTAAAACAGATGGAATCAGCCCCTTTTTGTTGCACAGTTCATGCAGTCTTTTCAAAACATCTCAATAGAAAATTTGGTTAACCGTCCAACCTGATGGAGCAAACTTCAGATGTACTATGAGTCAACATTTTTGTCTGGGAAGTTGACTGACACCCAGAACAAGGTTTGTCATCAATCAACATTTCACCTTTCTGAAATGAGAAATCATTCCTGCACTTGAGTTTTTCCCATAGCACTGTCCTTGTAAGCTGTGTTCAACATCACAACATTTTCTGTGGCATTTTTCCTGGCAGGAAACAAAATTTCACAGCCATACACTGTTCTCTTAAATTGGCTATCGAATAAAATTAGGTTTGAGCAAAACTGCTTTTATGAAAAAATTGTGACCAGAGAGAACTTTCCCAGGTGACACCTCTGGATGCACTAACTCAGAGTGAGTTGCTGAAAGCTCGCTCGCCTCGAGGGAAAAATGCATACTATGAAACCTCTGCTCCACCCACTGCAATTCCAGTTGTGGGGGGTACCCCTCATAGGAAGGCTGCAAAAAGAAGGTTCTAGATTGACAGATTGATTTCTTTTTTAAAAAAACACATTTTGGCAGATTTCTTTCTTTTTTTTTTTTTTAGCGTCACTGCCTCTGGTGGTCATGGGCGCTACCCAGTGCCATTCCTGAGAGTAGCAGATTTCTTTTAAAATTATGTTTACACTCAAGTGTGGGGAAATGAACCCTGCCTTCCATGTGGGAGTATGCATTCGTGTAAGCATAATATCTCTGAATCTGATACGACTTTTTATGGCAAAAATATTAAAAAAATATGCGTAGTCCTTAACCAGCAATTACACTTCTAAGAACGTAAACTGGGAAATAATGAATGTGCATCACATTTATGATAGTTTCCTATACTAGATTTGTTAGTAAGCAATGGCAGATTGTTGTTGCTTTTTAAGACTCCTGTACACAGCAAAATGATGTTGCATAAAAATAAGTTGTTAAAAAAATAATGGTGTTAGGCTGACCCCTGGTGGCGCAGTGGTTGTGTGCGGGACTGGGACCCACAGGGTTGGGGGTTCAAATCCAGCAGCAGCTCTCCAGGAGCAAGGCTGGGCCTGCTACTCCCACCAGGGCAGTGATGCAAAAAAAAAAAAAAGAGAGAGAGAGAGAATAATCGTGCTCATTATATATTGCTACGTGAAAAAAATAAGGTTACAAAATAACACGATCTCACATTTAGAAGTACAATAATTCACATGTATGAATGTATATACAAAAGATCAAATACAGCAAAGTATCCATAATGGTTATATATTTAATAGAATTATGAAAAATTTTATTCACTCCTTTTCATAAATCTGGGTGTTTTTTTTTTAAGTTTCCTACATTGAGCATGTAGTATTTTATAAGTTTTAAATGTGTTTTTCATTCCTCAAGCCTTCAATCTCATCTTAAAAGGAAAAAAAATGCTCTGGAAGTATAGCATTATTGTAGCCAAAAATAGCATGTGACAATGCTACACTGTCTTTCATACAGTATAAGTTAATAGTTTAATAACTATTCATGGCAGCCCCATGTGTATCAGAATAAAACTGTCCTCTAAATTTGGCAAATTTTTCCAAAGTAGATCACCAGGCCTTTATTCTGAGGCACCTCTAGGTAGAACTTTCAGTTAGCAGTAAATGTGTTAAATGTACTATGTTAGTCTGGGTAGACTAGAGAAACAAATTCATAGATACTCCTATGTATATGAGAAGGGGTTTTATATTCAAGAGCAATTGAATAATGAGAAAGCATCCCAGTCCAGATCAAGTCCATAAGTCCAATATTAGCCCGCTACTAACCTAGAAAGTCCTTTTCAGACTCACAAAACACTTACAATGATGCCAAATGCAGGAAATTACAGGCCAGTGGGTTGGAAGTCTTTGGATTCAATAATGATAGAAGCATCTTAGTGTTGGAAGAGGTCTCCAATCAAATTCTCCAGTTCTCAGGGCACAGGGTCTATTAGCATAGTGCCATGTGTCTTGTCAGTAGAATGTCTCTCAGGGAGAGACAAGTGTCTCTCGCCTTCAATGAGGAAATACAGGAGTTCCCAGAATTCTCAGAAGGCCATGCCCACACAAAGGCCTCATTGGTTACATCTTGATTGACAGGCCAAACTCCACCCCTTCACTCTTAATCCTCTCAAATTGATACCAGATTATGTAACTACCACATGTACCATGCAAGAACTCTATGACATAATAAACCCAAAGCACTCAATAATCCTCACAAACTGGGGACAGACTGCCCCATACAGTTCCCAAAGCTTTATTTTTTCCCAGTTTAAAGCTTTATAAAAAGAAGCTGCCATATATTTTTCACCCTACACAATATGTACCCAGTGTCATTGACTCAGTTCCCATACTTAGCAATCCTATACTAACAGGCATTCATAAACATATAGTGGACATCTAACTTCCTATACTGAATACTATCATCATAGGCCATTCAGAAGCAATACCTTTTATACCTAAAATACATCAGGATTCTCCATTAAACTGTTATTGGTGAGCAGGCCTAATCCTATTCATTAACTATTATCTTTGCATCCCTACCATATAATTTAAGGCTCACAGGTTTTACATAGGTGCTTGCTATCCAGGTTACAAATAGCTTTTGCTGTAACTACATTTCCAAATTATGCATTCAGTACATGGTACGTTTTACCAGAGTAAACTTTAAAGTTTTTTTTTTTATCTATAAAGCACTTGAAATGTATACAATGTTTGCAATGAGGCAAAATGATTTTGAGTTTATTATTATTGCAATAAGAATAATAAAATAACAGCTATTTATCTGGACATATTTCTTCATTTTGCCTTCATTCATAGCCAGCAAGTCTATTTTAACTTATAGTAATCCTCTAGCTACTCCATATCCAGAGGAAATTTTAGAATTTATTCTGATATCCGTTCTTTGCTGTCTTCTGATGACTTTTTGCATTCTTTGATGTCAACCATAACCCTCTGGTTTTCTATCACTAGTGTTCAATGTCTCAAATTTATTCTTGAGTTGCTTTCCAAATTCAAGTAGGCTGTAGTCAAAACTTTGGCTCTCAGAATGTTTTCATCTTTCAACTTGACCTTCCACCTGAGCAGTGGGTGCTCTGTGCCACGGCCAGTCCATGGTCTTGTTCTAGCGAATGATAGCGAGCCGTTCCCTGTGCTTCTCACAGGTGTGTTTGATGGCCACCTTTGTTATTGAAAAAAGGGTATTTCAAATGAAAGACTTAAGTTCTCTTGTAGAACTCTATAATGCAATTTCTGTTGGTGTTTCTGTCATCAAAGCCGTCTTTTCTGATTACTGACCCTTCCTCTTTGTCTTCAATTTCACATTCCAATAATCAGCGATTATCAACTCACCTTGATTGCATATTTAATCCATTTGAGACTTCGGAAGTTGCTACGAGTCTTCAGTTTCTTCATCTTTAGCATTAGTCATTGGAATAATTCATTGTAATAGCTATTATCTTAACTGGTATCCCTTGTGGGTATATGGACATGACCCTATCCCTGACAGCATTAGTCATCTAGCTCTTGAGATGTTCTTTTTGACAACGAATGTGACGCCAGGTTTCTTTGCTTTGTTATCTCTGGCACAGTAAATAATCTGATTGCCCAGTTCAGAATGGTGAATGCCAGTCCATGTTAGCTCATCAGTGACTATAAAATGGATCTTTGGATGTGTTCGGACTCACTTCTGACAGTTTCCACATCTCTTTGATTTATACTTCATACATTCCGGGTATTCCTTACTGCTGAATGATGGCAGGTGCTGATTCTCATTTTGAGTCAGGCTACACCAAGGGCCTCAAGCATCCATATTGTGAAGGTTAAGTCTGAGTGTCTTCAACTGCTAGATCAAACAATGTTCCACTTTGCACAGAAGGCTTTCCTTAGCTAGTTTTTAAATTCCAGATGTAGATCTCCAAGTCTAGATAGGACTTCTTATACACCAAGATGTCCTAGTCTTCATGGACTACAAGCTGTGCTGAAATCTGTCCACCATGGGTGACCCCATGAGTATTTGAAATACTAGTGATACAGCTTCCTGCATCCAGCAACATGCTAATCACCGCAATATAAAAAAACTGACAGATAAGCACTTAGTGATGCTCATGCAGAACCTGTATATAGACCAAGAAGCCATCGTTCAAGTGGAACAAGACGATACAGTGTGGTTTAAAAGCCCAACTGTATGGTTGAAAATTAGAAAATGGGTATGTCAAGGTTGTAGCTTTTCATTGTTCTCTTTCCATTTTTATGCTGAGCAAATAATTGGCGAAGAGCACAGGATTGAGGATGTGAGAAAAACATGAAGGACCCTAAAGAGGCAGATGGTACAAACGTGCTTGCTGAAAGTGATGAGCACTGAAAGCACTTACTGACAAAGATCGAAGACTATCATCTTTAGCATAGGCTACATGTGAGCATAAAGAAAACAAAGTCCTCAGAACTGAGCTAATAATCAATATCATGAATAAACAAAGGAAATACTGAAGCCACAAAGAATTTTCTTTTGCCAGTGTCCACAATTAATGCGCATGGAAACGGCAATCAGTGTACTGCATGGAACATTCCTGAGACAAAAACCCTCTTTTAAGTGGTAAAATGCAAAGAGGTGAGTTGGAACCTGTGTCAATCCGGGTAGACTAGAGAAACAAATTCATAGATACCCATATGTATATAAGGGAAAGGCTAATATACAAGAGGAATGGAACATTGAGAAAGCATCCCAACCCAGTCCAGTCCAAAGTCAGAAGTCTGATATTAGCCCATATGTCCGATACTAGTCTATAAAGTTTCCTTCCAACTCATGAAGCACATGCAATAGAGGTGTCCCGACACTGATAGGGGTCTCCCCGTGGCTCCTCATTTCCAGGGTTTAGGGTCCATCAGCAGTATCCATTGGTGGTGGGAGTATATCAGCGCTGGCAGATATCTGACTCTGTGGTTTCTCCAGCCCCAAAGGTCTGGCTCCATCAGGACAAGCCCAGTGGCTTGTCCTCTGGCTACCTCCATTCTCCAGGAATCAGGATCAATCAACATGCTGTCATCTCATCTTGTCAGTAGACCAACTTCAAGAGACTGAGAGTCAAGTTTCTCTTCTCCAATTGGAAAATACCACGAGATTTCCCAGAAATCTCAGGAGAAAGCCATGCCCACACAGAGGCCTCATTGGCTACTCATTGGCTATCTCCAGACGGACAAGTTAGGTTCCACCCCTAGACTCGCAATCATGAAATTGACACAAGTATACGACTGCCACAGAACCCAAAGTGTATCCGACCCAAACCATGGTATTTTTCAACCACCTCATGTGCATGGACAGCTGGGCACTGAATAAGGAGGACCAAAGAAGCCGTGTGTTTGAATTATGGTGTTGGTGAAGAATAATGAAAATATTATAGCTGACCAGAAGAACAAATGAATCTGTGTTGGAAATGCATAATCAGAAGGCTTCTGAGAAGCAAGGGGGGTTAGATTTCCCTGGAAAAGGACATCATGTTTGATAAAAGCAGAGGGTCACAAAGAAAGAGGAAGACCCTCAATGACATACACAGATACAGGGTGCCAACATGAGGCTCAAACATAACAATGGGGAGAATAGGGACAGGTAGTGCTCCATTCTGGTGTGATTCGGATCAGAATCAACGTAGTGGCATCTAGCAACAGCTGCAGCCAGCCCTTGAGCATTTAGTCTCTGCTCTGCTTCTTATTCAAGACATTATTTGAAAATCCATTTAGGTAATTTTCTGAGCATTTCACATCTGCAAAGCACATCTCCATGCGTATTAGTTCTGTGAGCCCCAGTAACCGCCCAAACCACCTGCTTCTACATGTAAGAGTAAAGAGACTTACAAATTAGACAACCTGAGTTTGGACCCAGCTTTTTGCCAAGCAAGTCAAATTACTTTGCATCTCTGAGCCTCAGTGGAGATAATAATAGTTGCCACCCATGCAGTTTGTTGAAAGGGTTTGCAATGAAAGCCGAGGCGAAGTGCTCTGCAGAGGGCTTGGCATCCTGTGTGGTTCCGGAAAAGCAACATAGCCCCAAGTCAGCATCTGGATGTTGTACAGGTGCTAGGCAGTGCCCTGTCATAAAGATGTGTGCCAGTCAGATATTTATCCTCACAAGCCCATCCACTGCATTCAACATCACATAAAATGCCACTATCTTGTGTTATAAAAAGATGTTTTTAACCCACGAGTCTGAAGACTTAGGAAGAAAACGAAACTATTTTCAATGCTGAATTATCAACATGACTACCTTTTGTTGTCTTACCCAGTGTTGGTGGAGTCACTCTGATTAGATATTTTCTTGGAAATATATGTCAGTGCACTAGAATGCTCCTTAAAAGGGAGGATGGTACCACGTCATGTAGCAGTCACATTCTGGGAAAGGACATCACCTTGCATGAGAAAGTAGAAGGCCAGCAAGAAGAAGCACCTCAGAGAGAGGCATGGGCACTGGGGCCGGAACAGTAGGTTTGGCAATCCTGAGGCCAGCACAGGATTGATGAGTCTGCTGTACAGAGAGGCTTCCTGTGAGTTGTACGTGAGTCAATGGCATAAAACAGCACATCAATGATAAATTGGACCCCATTGCTTTATCCTCACCTCTACCACTCATCCTCTCACTCATTAGTCTTCTTCAGTTCACTAAATGTAGTGAATATGTTCACCCTGCAGAACCTACACACTCACCACCTCCCCTTTCTTCTTCTCTGTGTAGAAGAACAAAGTCAAAATGCGGCTAGGGAAATCTCAACTTTCTCCTCCTACAGTCATTCCAGTAGATCTATTCATGCCTACAAGTTGATTAAGTTAAAAATGAAATTTACAGTGTAAGCACATGAAATAAACGTGGATATTACTTCAGGTCACAAAGAAATAGGGAAATTATTTGAGTTCATCTATTTGGGGTCAAATATCAAATTGCCTTCAATTTCTTGGGAACATTTTACTTTGGGCTCAATCTCACGTTTCAAATATGTCATAAAAATAACACTGACTTAGTGTCTCATTAAAGCATAAAAAGCTGATTTATAAGTCACTTGCCAAAGCAATGAAGTCCCCAAGGAATACCAGAAATAGATTTTGGGGGAGCAGAGTGTGGCACCTCATCAGACTCCACCAGAAAACAGTCATAAAGGTCCACAAACAGACCTGGAACTGTTTATAGGCTGTGTGTGTGTGTGTGTGTGTGTGTGTGTGTCCTTGTTTTTGCTTTATGTTGTGTTTTCTTTTGCTTTGCTTTGTTTGGGGGTTTATTATTGTTTTTGCATGTCTATCTGGATAAGATAAGCATGATAAGCAATCCAGAGCGGAAAGCAGCCTACTGTTCTGGAGGACACAGGAGAGGTAGGGGAATAGAATGGAAGTGCAGAGCCAAAAAACTCAGGAACAAGGGAACAAGTGCTCTAAAATCGATGGCCAAGGTGTCTGATGTCTGCTGGGACTTGATCAAGGACAATGTAGACAAAAGTAATTAATGAAAGCCAAATTGAAGGTTGAACAGAATACTGGGACAAGAGGAAAGTAAAAGGAAATAGAAGAAAGAACTAAAAGACAAAGGGCATTTATAGAGGTCTAAATACAGGTATGTACACATGTAAATATATTTATATATAGTGATTGGGAAATAGATCTATGTACATATATTAATATGTTAAGTATTAAGGTAGTAGACTGCTTCTACTCAAGTACTCCCTCAATACAAGAATGCTTTGTCCTAATAACCCAGCATTCTGTGATGTTCACCTTCCCAACATGATCACTGAAGACAAAAATGGGTGCAAAAGCAAATGTGGTAAAGAAAGCTGATGGTGCCTTGCAATCAAAAGCTATAGCATGCCATCTAGCTGAGAAGTAACAAAGCCCACAAAATACTAGAAATACAAATTATGTCATAAGAACCTAATCAGTACATAAAGGCAAAAAGTGATACAATAATACTTAAATATTTTTACACTTACTCCAGTTCTAAGCTGAAGAATTGCCACATTAATTTGCACACAAGTAAATAGTTCACAAAGAAATCATTTCAGTAAATGACAATTATACCTAATGGAAATAATGTCCAATAACATTTTCTTTTTAAAAAACATAATTTAAAGAGAATATTTATTAAATCTTACATGGGACAAGGACAAGATAACTACAGAGAGATATCATCTAGAAGAGAGAGGTCATTAGCCCGAGGGCATGTGATATCCAAGGGTTGCTGGGGTACAGAACTTTGAAAAGGACCCGGGAAGTCAAAGAAAGACATCAGAAACATGACTGGCAGCAAATCAACCAATGCAACCTAGTTTCAGGCATAGGTACTCTTAAATTTAAAACAGGATAGGAAGCCATGATTGGCACAAGTGCTGTATGTTAAGCAGAGGCGCTTACAAGATTAGACTAGATAGTTTGCATGTAAGCTATCCCGCTCATCTCCGAAGATGTAATTTCACACCTGATAAAGCTCTCTGAACACAAACTTGAGTCACTGGCACACCCAAACCTACTACACCAATGTCATGTACCTGGGGAGATTCTAAACAATATTCTTCCCCAAATTTAAGTATATGTTTTTTATCCTTGACCCCTTGTACATTATGAAAGCTTGTTAATATTGAGTCAGTAGCTGTTCGATTTAACTTTTTTCTTTGATTTTGAGAAGTGATACCATCTTATCAGCATTTGAAATGAAAGGTATTTCCTGAATTGCTTTCCATTGTTACACTCTCAATATTTCTTCTTTTCACATTTTTTACCATTTCCCACATATTTTTCCAATGTAGCAGTCTTTACATTAAGCTCAGAACTAATTCCATTTTGAGGGGGATCTAGATAAACTCTTCCTAAAACACTATCATCTTTTTTTGTTTTAAAATCATTTTATTGGTGTCTCAAACAACTCTTTTTTTTAAATCAATTTATCGGGGACTCGTACAACTTTTATCACAATCCATGCATATATCCATTGTGTCAAGACATGAACATTTGTTGCCATCATCATTCTCAAAACATTTACTCTCAATTTGAGGCCTTGGTATCAGCTACTCATTTCCCCCTCCACTCCCACACCCTCTCCATCAAAAACCCTTGGTAATTTATAAATTATTATTTTGTCATGTAATACTATGCGATGTGTCCCTTTACCCAATTTTCTGTTGTCCATCCCCCAGGGAGGGAGTTATATGTAGAGCCTTATGATTGGTTCCCTTTCTCCTGACCTTTCCCTTACGTTCCTGGAATCACTACTTTCAATGTTGGTCCTGAAGTTTTATCTGTCCTGGATGCCCTGTGTTTCCAGCTCTGATCTGTACTAGTGTACATAGTCTTGTCTAGCCAGATTTGTGAGGTAAAATTCAGATAATGAGAGTGGAGGTGGAGGGAAAATTAAAGAACTAGAGGGAAGTTGTACATTTCATTGTTGTTATACTGCACCCTGACTGACTCATCTCCTCCCTGCTACCCTTCTGTAAGGGGATTTCCAGCTGCCTACAGATGGGTTTTGGGTATCTACTCCATACTCCCCCTCGTTTACAATGATAAGATTTTTTTAGTCTTTGATGCCTAATACCAGATCCTACCAATACCTCGTGATCATGCAGGCTGGTGCGCACTTCTTCCATGTGGGCTTCGTTGCTTCTCAGCTAGATGACCCCTTATTGATCTTCAGACTTTTAAGACCCCAGACACTATATCTTTTGATAGCCGGGAACCATCAGCTTTCTTCACCACAGTTTCTTATGCACCCACTTTGTCTTCAGCGATTGTGCCAGGAAAGTGAATATAATGGAATAGCAGTTTAATAGAACAAAGTGTTCTTGAATTGAGGGAGTGCTTGAGTTGAGGCCCAATGTCTATCTGCTACCTTAATACTAAACCTATAAATATATGCACATAGATTTATTTCCCTATAGCCATATGTAAGTATGTTTGCATATGTACATGTCTATATTGAGACCTCTATAAATGCCCTTTACCTCCTAGTTCTTTCCTCTATTTCCTTTGACTTTCCTCTTGTTCCACTAAGAAACTCAGGCCTCATTTGGGTGTCAGTAATTCCTCATGGCTATAGTGCCCTTGATCAAACCCTACCAGGCTCCTATACCTACCTCACTACTGATTTTAGATCACCTGCTGTTCCCTAGTCTCTGGGTTTGTTAACACCCCTTCCTTTCCCCTGCCTCCCTCCCTCCCACATCCACCCCTCCTGGTCCTATTGTTTTCTCTCCAGACTGTTTATCTCACCTATCTTATCTAGACAGATGTGAAGAGATAATAACATGCACACACACACACACACACACACACACACACAAAAGAACAAGTCACAGCAAAACAAAGCAACAAAAGAAAAATGAACGGAAAAAAAATAAAATGACCCCTTCCCCAAAAAACCCTGCAAATAGTTGAAGGTCTGTTTAATTAACCTTTAGGAGTGTTTTCTGGTCGAGTCTGATTTTGGGTATTCCCTGAGGACTTTGTGGCTCTGCTCCCCTTGCTGTTCGGTTGCACACCCTTGGTGCTTGGGCTTTGTGTGCTGGGGACACATTGGCCACAATTCCTGCACTGCCTCCAGTGCTGTCCTCTGTAGGGCTATGAGTCAGTGAGGGCCGTTGTTTCTCATAGTGAGATGAGCTCTAAGGTCCTCTCTGTGCCTTTACTGCTCTGAGCGGGAATATCATCTTTGGGGCTCGGTGGGCCAGGATGTGCTCCACTCTCCCACTCCCTTCCTGTGTGCTCTGATCAGACAGGTCCCTCTCCCTGAGCTGTACCTTCAGTGCTGTCCTCTGAAGTGAATTCTTCTATGGCGCTGTCCATGTAGTTGGGATTGGAGCCGGCTCCTCAAACATCTATGGATTCTGTGCTTCATGCCGGTAAAACATAATCTTGAAGATAATTTTCCCCTGGCATTAAATGTGTCCATGTGCTCCCAAATGTATCTATCAAAAAAAATCTCTGTGCCTAATTGTCCATTTTACAATCCAACCATGTTTTTAAAACAGCTTTTCTGATATTTCAAAAAATAATCTTCTTCTTATGTTGTAGTATATTGGATTCATTTGTGTCTAAAGTGCTGTAAGTTGTACTTTAAGTGTGTCTCTAAATTCACTGCTTGGTCTTTAACCATGCCTGTGTTGCAAATGTTATATGTGCTTTTATTTTAATTTTGGCATATGTGGAAAATTATCAGCATGATTTTTCCCAGAGAAGAATTCAAGGAGTAGAAAATAATCTTCATATTAGGGTCTAAATTACAGCCACTATATTACTTACAGATGAATCCTGATACTGGTAGTGTGAGTCTCATTACGTACCATGAGGTTAGAGGTTCAAATTCAACAAGCAGCCTGCAGGACAAAGATGGAGCTGCATGCCTCCATTAAGATTTACATTCTAGACTGAGCCCTGGTGGCTTAGTGGTAGTTTGCGGGACTGCAGCCCACAGGGTTGACAGTTCAAATCCAGCAGCAGCTCTCCAGGAGCAAGGCTGGACTTGCTACTCCTACCAGGGCAGTGATGCCACAAAAATAAATAAATAGATAAATAAATAAATAATAATAATAATAATAAAAAGATTTACATTCTAAAATTGGGGGGGGGGGGGGAGAGTCAGGATTAACTCCACAGTAGTGGACTTGCTTTTCGAGTTCCTGTATTACAGTGGAACAGGAACTGGGCTGCTAACAGCAGGGTCAATAGTTCAAAATCACCAGTTGCTCCTTAGGAGAGAGAGGAAGCGGTCAGCTCTTGTAAAGATTCACAAACTTGGAAGTCCTATAAGCAACGCTTCTCAACGTGGGTCACAGCCCCTTTGGGGTTCAAACAACCCTTTCCAGGAGTCATCTGATTCATAACAGCAGCAAAATTGTGGTTATGAAAAAACAGTGAAAGTAATTTTATGGTTGGTGGTCACCACAACATGAGGAACTGTGTTAAAGGGTGGCAGCAATAGGAAGGTTGAGAATTGCTACCCTTTAGGGTCACCATAATTCAGTAGCAACTCAGTGACAGCAGGGTTTTAAAAAATACATTATCGTGAGGACAAGTCTTAGACGTTGTAAGCATAAGCAGAATACAATGTATGCATACTTTGTTAGAAAATGAACTAGGAAAGGGCTGAGCCCCGGTGGTGTAAGTGGTTGAATGAGGGACTGCGGCCCACGGGCTTGGCGGTTCAAATCCAGTGGTGACTTTCAGGAGCAGCACTGAGTAGCTCCCATGACCACCAGAGGGCAGTGATGCCCACAAAACAAAACAAAAACAAAGAAAGAAAGAAAGAAGGAAAGTAAGTAAATGAACTAGGCATAGTGAATAATAAAATGCTTCTAACCAGTGGTGGGATCCAAAAAATTTAACTTGTTCACTATCATAATGACTGTTTTAAGTATAAAAAATATATACCAAAGTCTATTACGTGACACAGTCAATACCTTAAACAAGAACAATGAAAAGGGTACAGTTGATTATTTTATAAGAATTTTAAAATGCTAACGAAAGATATTCAATGCCTGACAAGAAACAATAAAACTTCTATTTAAGATATTTTCATATTAGGTTTTGATTAACATCCTCACTTGCAATAGTCTTTGCTTTTATTTAAGCCTCACCGGCTGTCAGAGTCATGCTTAATCACATTTTCTTTTTTGGGGGGACATCACTGCCCCCTGGTGGGAGTGGGAGGCCCAGTCTTGCTCCTGGAGAGCTGCTGCTGGATTTGAACTGCCAACTCTGTGGGCCGCAGCCCACACACAACCACTGCGCCACTTGGGCTCAGCCCCATATTTTCATATAGGAGTAGAAAGCTGTTTCTTTAGAGCAGTGGTTCTCAGCCTTCCTATTGCCACCTGCCTTTAATACAGTACCTCATATTATGGGGTCCTTCCCCATAATTATTCCCCATAAAATTATTTTCGTTGTTACTTCATAACTGTAATTTTGCTACTATCATGAATCAGGCGACCCCTGTGAAAGAGTCCTTTGACCCCTGACGGGGTCGCAATGCACAGGTTGAGAACCGCTGCTTTAGAGGATGGTAATTCAATAATAACAGTTGTGTGTGATACATTAAAAAGAGTTGGGCAATGTCTCTTTTCAAACATATTATATTCATCTTTGAGAAGCCCCTTTCTACTTTTGCAAAACTGACAGCAATGATTCTGACACTATTTTTTGCTCTTTGAACACTTTCAGGAATTGTATAATTCATTCACATTAGTCTGGCACTCTGGGGTGTAACACAAAGCTAAAGGGATCTGACCTCTGAGGGGTGACACTTTTTATTCTCCTTACGTTCCCTGCTTGTTTCCTGAAGTAACAGACTCAAGGGAACAAAATGTAGAATATCATGTAAAAGTATAACGCATTTTATGAAATAAATAAATACTACAAGCACATTTCAATTTAGTTTTGTATATCTAGAGGAAGAATGAAGGTTACTACAGAGGGTTAGAAATCACCTCTGTGCGGACGAACATTAAAAAGAGTAAGAAATGTGACTTTGTGGTTTCCACATGGGGCAGCTAATCAGCAATCCACCTTCGAAAGAACTCCGATGACAAGTGCCCTTTTACCAACCAGTTTGCTGAGCTCATCCCCAAGTTAGCTATCAGTTCTGACAAACTGGTACTGCCCAGCGGAATCCCCCCGCTGCTTCTAAACACTGATTCTCAGTGTGCTGGGTTTTGTTGTTGGCTTGATTGACCAAGATTCTCGGTGCTTTGACAGCTAAAGCCTTGTAATTCCCCATGAAGCAAGCAAGGTAAAACAATATAATCAACATAATGGGATTCACAGCGAGCAATCAATCCGTTGTAAGAAGATGAGGGTGGAATATAATCCTCTTACTCCAGTTCTAGGCATTCCAGTGACACTGTGCGTTATAAGATGGGTCGTGAACCCTCTATTCAGCAGTTCAAAACCATTGGCTGCTCTGAGGGTGAAAGATGAGGCGTTCTGCTCCCATAAGGGTTATCGTCCAGAACCCACCCGGGCAGGTCGATTCTGCCTAGAGAATGTCTGCGGGATGTCCACTTAATAGCAAGAGCATGATTTTTTGTTTCCTGAGACCCGCGTCACAATCCTCATGAAGGCGGTTTCTTTGGGGGCTGAGGGAGCGGCCTATTCAAGAGCCCACTGTGGAAAAGCTTGCTTGGTTTTTGCTACTTTTGATCCTGCATCCAGTTCATCGAGCTCAGTTTTTTAGATTTGAGCCAACAGCCTGACATCTGATTTGCAGACCTTAGAGTCATCCGGCCCTGGGGTCTCCTTCTTGATCTTCAGCTCATCAACCCACAAAGCTGCAGAAGTCAGGAGAAGCTGATGGCCTAACATCTGGCCCCCGGACTGAGAAACTGCCTGGATTGGGATTGGCATAATTCTATAACTATATGAGTCATTTCTTGATATACATTTCTTTCTGTACGTGCAGATATAAATGTCACTGGTTTTATTTCTCTGGAAAACATGGCTTAAAATAATCAGTATACTAGAAAAAATAGAATGACAATTTCACATTTGCAGAGTATGTTGATTTCTTCCACTCAAAGCCCCATTTACAATATTTTTGTACATTTATCCAACACTTTTTCCAGAAAAAAAATCTCACTTTGTAGTGATGGCATCAAGTTGTTTTCAGTGAACTGCATATAGAAATTGAAACATTAATTTTCTTCCCCCTCATTGCTCATGTTTGCTAACACTTTGATTTGTGAGGAAAAATAAAAAATCTAAATGCGTAAGTACAAACAGCGTGTCATAATATATGGAAATCAAGATTGAATATAAGAATGGGATGATTAGAAATGTATGTACTTCTTGGTGTCTTGAATTTAAACATCACCCTTTGTAATATCGTGAGCATGCATTGTAAGTGCGTGCACTCACCTCAAAAGCCTTTCATTCACATCACACGTAACTCCGTTCGGGCCTTAATGCAATTTCACCAGCTCTCTGGGATTTCTGATGAGGAGGGGTCTTGGCCACCAGTATCCCTGCCCCCTTCAGTAGGCCAGGCCCTGCCTGGTGTGGAAATGCCGCCTGCGGGCGGGGCAGGCCTCTCCTGGAGCAGCGACTATCCCTGAGCTGGCTGCACCCTCTGGCTAGCCACACTGACCAGTCATGTACCCGACACGGTTTCTGCATACGTGGACTCCGGAGGCAAAATATGCACGGGGTAGATGGTCTTGCTGACAACTTAGAGATTATCATGTAACTGGGGGAAATGGAGCAAAAAAAAAAAAAACCCAAACAAACATTTTTTTATTCGGGTTTAAGTTCAGAAAAAAAAAAAAAACACCCTTATTTGTTGTTTCCTCTTTGGATTTCCACTGCTCTTCTTGGTTGGTTCTCTTTGGATCCATTTGCGTGTGCAGCCCCCGCGGTCCGTCCTGTTCTGGGTAGATGTGCGGTAGGAACAGCAATCAACGAGGTCTCTGGAGACCTGGGTACTGCTCCCGTCTCCTCTGCCGAAAACCTGTCCTCCGACTGTCCCTCGGTGGTACACTCTTCCCCTGGGAAGGCCCAGAAAGAATCTCACTTTCCCCTCCAGTTGTGAGTATTTGCTGTGAGCTAAGGCACCCCACGCGCTCTTGGCAGCCCTGTGGTACCTGTTTACCTCCTCTTGCCAACAAGACGTCGCCACGCACCGCACGCGCACGGTGACGGGGAGAACTGCCTTCTGCGGGCCTGCCTTGCCTGGACTCTTTCGGAATCCCATGGCCAGGCCTTTCTTTCCGTGTGCTGTTGGATGGGTTCGCACCCAGGCCCCAGGCATGCTGTTCCGTGCAATCCGACCGTCCCCACCAAGCAGACGCCACCAGCAAGAGGGGTTGGAGGGTTCACCCGCTGAATACAAGTTCCAGAAAGTTTACGTTTGAAAGAGACCATCAAGTTTTCTGCCACAAGCCTTGTTTTATAGATGAAACCTCGAAACCAGAGAAGTTACACAAACCCCTCAGGCTCCAGACAATGTGTGAACGATGAAGCCAAATGGAAAGTAAGGCTTTAAGGCTCCCAGGCTAATGTTCTGTCCTCTCATGATCCATCTCCCCTGCTTTGGGTTATATATTCGAGTTTTACATAAAGGACAAGTCCTGGAAAATATCGTCAATGACCCCTTTACTAGTCAGGGGAGGTAGATTTCTGAGTCTTGTACTTGATTCTGCATTCTTGGGCTTGAGTTGGCAAAGGGGATTTGGGAGGAAAAGTCATGAGTCACACTTTCACACCATCAACTGAGGAGAGACAGCTTCCAGCTCGAGGAAAGACAGGCATCGTCTTTATCTTCTTAAACTTTTTGAAACGTGCTACCAATTCTAACCCCATGAATGCCGAGGCAAACCCCACAGACTCTAGATGGGAAAATCATCGTGACTCCATTAGAATGTCTCCCTAAGCATGATAGCTTTTCGCCGGACTCTGCCCTGGGGGAGCGGGAGGGCTGCCATCAAGGAAAAGTCAGTCAAGGAACATTCTCCATTCAGCAAGAAAGAAGATGGATCCAAACAGACCTCACAGCCTCCTTTGAAGATATCACAGTCCCTTATGAAAAGGTTTCTCTCCTTTGCTTGATTCCGATCCGTGATCCCCTTTTTAGTCCCTACCTTCCAGGTTCAGAAATGTGAAACTGACGCAAATGCTCTTCATCCTCCCAGGGCTAGCACTTAGGAGAAAGCTGACGTTCCTAAACTATTCCTTGCAGGATAGAGATTTTTCTGGTCATTTGGCAAGAGATGGCACAGAGACAGAACTGCACACCCGCCAGAAACCACAGTCGACTTGCGGTCCCCTGCTTGTTCTGAACAGAATAACGACCGATCCCTAATCCGCATCCTGATCCCTGGACTCTATGAATATGTTGCTATTCATGGCAAACTGCACATACGTGTGAGGTGACGGAGCATGTCATGGAGTGGGTCAGGTGCTTGTCTGTCCTCAAAGGAACATCCTTACTCTTCAATTCTTTAAAGAGGTTTATCCAGTGCAGTGTATCATTTGATCTCCTGACTGCTGCCTTCATGAGTACTGATGGGGGATCCAAGCAGGATGAAATCCTTGACAACTTCCAACTCTTCTCCATGTATCAGGAGCTGGCCCAGTTAGAGGGAATTTTGTTTTCTTTGCATTGAGTTGTAATTCATACTGACAGCTTTGATTTTCATTGGCAATCTCCTCGGATACATGTGAAAGCTGGACAAAATAAAAAAAGCAAAGGAAGCATTCCAAAGACTCGGGTTAGGGTGCAAGAGATGGATGTCGAACGTACCACGTGGACTGCCAAAAGAACAAACAAGTTCTCCTGGAAGAAGGACAGTCAGAGTGCTCTTTTGAAGCCAGGATGGCAAGACTTCATCTGAAAACCTCTGGACATTTTATCAGGAGAGACCAGGCCCTAGGGGGCCTGAGGGCCACGTGGGGTTCAGGACTGATAAAGAAGGCAGCAAAAAGAAAAAGGAAAAAAAGAGGAAGACCCTTAAGTAGCTGGCTTCACACAGTGGCAGCGGCTGGCACGGGACCGACCGGCCCTGCTGTGTTCTGTTGTCAACGGGATCCCTGTGACTCCCAGCCGATCCAATGACCTCTAACAGCAACCACAGCAACGTGGCCAAAGGAATTCTACAAATGTGGGGGCACGGAGCATCCGGAGATGGAGACATGGTCCTGGGTGGTCTGCATGGGTCCCGTCTCTAATCTCACAAGCTCTCACCTACAGAAGTTACACAAACCCCTCAGACTTCAGACAATGTGTGCTGGCGGTCAGAAAAAAAAATGTGACCTCGCAAGGGGCGTCTTGCTGGCTTTGACGCTAGAAGAAAGGGGCGATGAACCAGGTATAGCAGCAGTCTTTCAAAACTGGAACTGGTCTCCCCTCACCCCCCTACCCCCCACCCCTGGGAACACAGCCCTTCGATTGTTTGCCAATGAGACCCTCGTTGGACGTCTGAGCCCCACAAGTGGCAGAGCCTAGATTGGTGTTCATTCATCATTCAAGCCACCGAATCTGTAATTTCGTATGGTAGCCATCAAAGACCAAGAGTCCCGTTCCTACCCAACCCCTAATGCGTGAGACTGAAACTCAGCCTCCTTTATACATCTCCGAGTAGACAGGGGAGATAAGGACGCTTACATCAGAGGACTCGGGTGTGCTCTAAATGCAGAGAGGAACTCGGAACACTGAGCAAAGCAGGCCCTGCCCCATCCTGAGCCTGGAGCGCTGATCTCTGAGTTAGCTGTCATGTGCTCTCCTGCAGCAATCAACTCCAGGGTACCCAGTGGGCCGGGCTAAGCAAGATCTCTGGGCCCGACATGTCCAGTGACACTCAGGCCACGAGTCTCCCCAGTAGATTCAGACCTCCCGTGTGGGCACCCTCCGGGGCCGCGGGCACTCAGGAGAGAGGGGCCCAGGGGTCAGCAAGCTTGTTACTGCTCACTGTCCGCCTTCCTGAGGCAGGAAGGGAAATGAAGCAAGAAGCAGGTTTCCAAAGACGGCATCCTTGCTGCCTAGTTTTTTATGTAAAGAAAACTTTCCGTTCTAAAGTTTCAAACTGTTATCAATTTTGCACAAATGCAGCTGCCCGCAGCAGCAGACTCCAGTGGCCACGCAGGCCCTTATGTATGGCGTTTACGGCGAGCTTCGAGTGCCGCCTAGCGGGTGTGCTGAGGTATAGCACTTAAAATGTCTGAGCAGGAAAACCATCCTGAGAGATGCCCGGCTTTTGTGTGGCTTGAGGCAGGGGAGGTTGGGGGAAGTGGAGAGCTCATAACAATGAGAAAAAGGTTGACAACAGCGTTCTAAAAGTAATTGTGGTGACGACTGTACAACTTTTCTTGATGTGAGTGACCATTGAATAGTATGCTATCCTAATAAAACTGTTAGTTGGGTGGCAGATGGAGAGAGAGATGCCAAGAATACCGAAAATGGACTATTCCAAAATCCCATAATGAGATGCGGTGTTAAAAATGTGACCCAAATGAGAATTATCCCAAGAGAGTCAGCCATCTGAAGCGAGTCAGTTGAATCCGACCAATTAGGTTTCAAATATCTAACTTTGGTCCAAAATAGCTAATGAGACATTTATTTCATTTACCGTTGAGTATTTGGGTAAAATTCCACCTTTACCTTCATAAAGTAGAAGGATGTCATAGATGATTGTCTACCAACCATTTTTGAGCTTTAACTCCTCAATGTATTCATTTCTATTATCTTGCATGTTTTTCTCTAGGATGTCAATTAGATAATGTTGATACTTCATTTTTGAGTAGGTTTTAATAATTCTGCACACATTCTCCTGAGGTTTGTGATGAGAAATGTGGTTCCTTTTTTAAGCTAATTTTTTCTTTTTGTGTTAACGAGTCTTCTGAGAGTTTGTCAATCTGTATTGAAAAATGAGCACTGCTACTCTTCTCCCCATATATCTCCCTTGAAGGAGGGGTTTGTTTGCTGTCTTGAGTTTGTCAGATTCTGTGACAAACTTTGTTCACAGATTTTACACAGCCTGCTGAAAGTGTGACATGCTTCCATTGCAAGATGCTTCACTGTTTCTCCAGTTTCTCTTCAGTTACAATTCTCATCACCAAGGGTAGCTGTGGCAGTCTAATCTGGTGTCAATTTCAGGATTGGGAGTGTAGAGGGTGGATTCTATCCTGTCAATTTAGAGATAGCCAATGAGACCTCTGTGTGAGTACGGCTCTCTCCTGAGTATTCTGAGAAATCTGGTCTTGGAGGTAAGAGTCTCACTCCTCAGTCCCTTGGAGATGCTCTACTGACAAGAGACAAGGCTGACCCCCTGTGAGACATCCTGGAGGAGAAGCCACATGGATTTACCCTAAGGGAACCAGACCACTAAAACTAGAAAAGCCATGTAGAGACTCCTGCCAGTGCTGAGATGCTTGAGAAGTCAGAGAGATTCCTGCCAGCTCTGAGATGCTTCTACCACCACTGAATACACAAGACTCTCCATCCACTAGCCTGTGATTGTCCTGGTGTCATTTCACATGCTTCATGAGTCTGAAGAGGACTTGTGGATTGGTGTCAGACATATGAGCTGATAGTGAACTTATGACCTTGGAGCAGACTGGCCTGGGATATTTTCTTAATGTACAGTTGCTCTTGTAAAATTCTCTCACATATGAGTGTTTGTGAATTTGTTTCTCTAGTCTACCCAGAATAACACAATTGTCAACTCTCATTCTCTTTCCTTTTTGCTTGAGGCCATTCCCAAGCGTGGCAGAGAACAACTGTAGTCCCTGCAGTTCTAATGGCTATTTGTGGTTTCAAAAGCAGATTACCAGCCTTTCGTCCAAGGCTCCTCTTATCATCAAGGGGTAGACAAATACATTTTAAAGCCCAAGACTTTAAGATCAGGTCCATAAATGATAAGTACTATTATTTTGAGTAGCGCCCAAACATTTCTCTAAGTTTCCTTTTATTGAGACAGTTTCTCTAAGACTTTGTTTTATGAACGGATTCTCTTAGAAATGTCCAATTTTAGCAATTATATTTTAATCCATCTAATGCAGCCTTGGTCAGTCTTATTTGAGTTATCTTATGAAAAGCCCTCAAAACCATTGAGAAGCAGACCTTTCTTTGTAAGAGAAGATGCTAACAAGCACACAGGACTCTGGGTCATCTGGAGATATCTCCATCACCCATTGAGCTTCCTGTACTTTCAAATCTTCATTGTGTGACTTTAAGCACTGATATTACAGTGCTAGATAGATATAGATATTCCATGCACAAACATCTTCAGACAAGAATTCAGAATAGTAAAGACCATTTGCATTCCACTAGACCTTGATCTAAGAACAGAATCTTCACTCTACAGATCTTGATGACAAGATACACTACAGAAACACTAGCATCTCACATGGAGGTAGAATATAGAGTGCTTGAAATATGCTTAAACTTTTTGGCTGGGTGTTATCTTTTGCTTTGCAAATGACAAGAATGGTCTCCCTTAAAACCCTGTCGGTGGGGCCAGTTTCCCTGAAGCTCTGCATATCATTTTATGCCTATGTGAACATATGTTGTTCAAATTACACTAACTTCTTAGGAGAGATAGTAGCAGAGAGGGTAGGGTCCAAACACCCAGGAGCAGTCCTCTCCCTGTTAGGACTGTCTGCTGGGGTCTGTGCTTCCTTCAGTGGCTGAGGAAAAGGAATCATGAAGTTCTTCCACAGGTCCTCCTGGCCTAGAACTCTCTCATTAGGGATTTGGAGTGTGTCCATTTGAGACGGAAGCACCAGCACCAGCAGAGATGCAGGGAAGTGGTGAAATAAAGGAATTTTTTCTCGAAGTGGCATATATTCAAATCCTGTGCCTACAATTTAGTAACTATGTGTCCTCTTCCAACCATGCTTAATACACTGTGGGTGGCTATTTAGATCAATGAATGAATGTCTATGATATAAATCCATGGGAGAAGGACTAGTCTCTCTGTTCCTGTGATAGTCCAGGTAAGAGAAACAAACTTATAGACATGCATATGGATATACGAGAAAAGTTTATATACAAGAAGAATGCAACATTGATAAAGTATCCCAACCCAGTCCAGCCAAAACTTGTAAGTCCGATATTAGCCCATATGCCTGATTCCAGTCTATAAAGTCTGCTTCCGACTCATCAAGTCACAGGTCAGTGGGTGCAGAATCCTGGCACTGGCAGGGGTCTCCCCATGGCTCCTCGCTTCCAGGGCTCAGGATCCATCAATAGCATCCAGTGGTGGTAGAAGCAACTCATTGCTGGCAGGGGTCTCCATGTGGCTTCTCCAGCTTCAGAGGTCTGGTCCCATCAGGGTAAGGCTGTGTAGCTTCTCCACTGGCTCCTCCAGCTCCTGGGACGCTGCCATCTTGTCTTTAGTTCATCGTCTCTGAGACTAACACCCAACAACTGGGGAAGATAGCTTCTCATCTTCATGAGGGAAATATCACGAGATTTTCCAGAAGTCTCAGGAGAAAGCCATGCCCACACAGAGGCCTCATTGTCTACTCAATGGCTATCTCCAGATTAACAGGCTAGATTCCACCCCTACATCCCAATCGTTCAATTAACATAAGCACATGACCGCCACAGTTCCTGTGAAGACTCACAGCCTGGAAAACCCTAGAGAGGGTTGCTGTGCTACAGAATCAGCCATGGTGGTCTGTTTGTTTTGTGTGTGTTATAATACAGACTTCCAGGGTCCTGTTGGTGCGGTGAGCTAGGTGGGCGGTGCTGCTGGCTCACAGCTCCAGCCACTCCATGGGAGAAAGATGGCATTGTCAGCTCATCTAAAGATTGACACCTGCTGAAATCCGATCACCGTGGGCTGGAATAGAGTCAATGTCAGTGAGTTTATCTTTGGGGTTTAGATTCATATCATTGTCATCAAATCTCTCACTATTACAATTCAAGTTCAGATTTTTTTAAAGCCCATTGAACTTGAGAAATCTGAGGGTTCATCTATGTGGAAGATATTGAACAATGAAAGAAGCATCAAAAGATGGAAGGACTACCTAGTCACTAGGTCAAAAGATTGGGCAATGTTTTAAGAGGAAGCATATGAGCAAGGCCAATGGAACTGAAGGAAGAAATTCAAGCTGCGCTGGCCAACAAGAAGGCCCTTAGGACTGAGGAGAAAACAAGTAGCGGTTTCAACAACCAGCTGCAGACCTGGAAACACTCACACAACGATGTCAAGGCACGTGGAAGGCAGCGACCTGACCAGTGGACTGAAAGAGATTTATATCCATGTCTATTCTCAAAGGCAAGGAACAACGGGATGTGGACACGATTGGACAGTATTGTTACTATCACACACGTGTAAACTTTTCCTGGAATTGATTTTTAAATGACAGCAGTAGCACATTGAGAGGTAACTGAGAGAAATTCAAGCTGGATTCGGAAGAGGATGTGAAATCAAGGATATGAGGGCTGATCTTATATGGCTCTTGACTGAACATAGAGTACTAGAAAAATGTTTACCTGTGTTTTATTGTCTCTACACTGGATTGGCCTCCAACAAATTCTGAGTATATTGTGAAGAGTGGGAATGCCAGGACACTTCATTGTCCTCATGTAGTACCTGTACACAGACTGAGAAGCAGCCGTTCAAACAGAGCCAGGAGCTATTGCGTGGTTTGAAATCAGGAAAGGTGTGTAGAAGGGCTATTTCCCTTTCTCCATACATATTCAATTTGTGTGCTAAGAAGATAATCATGGATGCTAGACTTTATAAAGAAGAACATAGCATCAGATTTGGAGAAAAACTCATGAACAAAATGAGATGTACACATAATCCACACCTTGAGTGCCTTAAGTGAAGGGGATTTGGCACAGGTATTGATGATCAATGACTACAGCCTTCAGCCTGCATTTACTTCAACATAGAGAAAACAAAAACCTTCACTGGTCTACTTATCCCAATAAATGGAGAGACGATAGATAGAAGTTGTAAAAGATTTCATTTTACACTCAACATGCGTGAAAATAGCAGTCTAGAAATGCAATCACAGTCTAAGAATCCAATCTTTAAAAAGACCTCTATGAAGTGTAAAAGAGCAAAGATGACCATATTGAGGACTTAGATGCTCCTGACGCAAAACCATGGTCTTTCCTGTCTCCTCATCCCAATGCAGAAGCTGGGTACTGAATAGTGAACTGAGTATTGAATACTGAATGACAGTGGGGGGAGGGTACTTGAATTATGAAATCGGTGAAAACTACTGAAGAGACCCTGGGTTATTAGAAGAAGGAACAAATCAGCCTTGGAAGAAGTACACCTGGAATGGGCCTTCGAGGCAATATGGCACAAGCCCCTGGAGAAGGACGTCATGCTTGCTAAAGTGGAGAGTCACAGAAAAAGCGTCAGCAAGCTGCTTGACTGGGTGGCTATAATAACAACGTAGCCAGGGTGGTGAGGATGGTGCCGGACTGTGCAATTTCATTCGGCAAGACACAAGGTCTGGATGCATGGAACAAACTCAAAGTCGCCTAACAAGAACAATCACGTCAATGGCCCCATAATTAAGCACCGGGCTATTAACTAAAAGGTCA
>PVJH01021852.1:0-37738 GCA_004026705.1 Nesogale talazaci
TTGTTTCCTGATCTTCGGACCAGAGAGCTGCCTTGTTCCTCCTGTGCCTCGACCTCCAAGCAACACTACCCATGGGACACCTAATCGTGGACTGTGTTACTGTGAGTTGAGGATCCTTCAAGTCCTACTTTGCCACACTCCTGGGATATACATCTCTTGAGCTGGGGACTGTTGGACTCTGTTATCTGACTAACTGTTGGTGACAGTTAGTGACTATTGGGGACTGTTGCTCTGCCATTTGCTGCCTGTAACCAGATAGCTTGGATTGCTCTACAGACTATTCAGCAGCCCTCAAGAATTGAAGGACTGCTAGTCTTCTAGTTGCCTCATGCAAGTAAGTTGCACCAAGCAATCTGTATTGCTTTATAGTTAACTTGTTATCTTTTTATCTTATATATCTTTCTCAGTATATTAATATATAAAAAGGCATTACTAGTGTCCTGAATTTTATTTCTCTAAGAAAACCCTGCCTGACACACCCACCTTCCCTCCTCCACCTGGTAACGTGACTTTCACCACTGGTTCTGAAGGAATCATCTGTCCTGGATTCCCTGTATTTCCAGTTCTTAACTGTACCAGTGTATACCCTCTGGTCTAGCCAGAATTGTAAGGTAGAACTGGGATCATCATAGTGGGGGTGGGGGTAGGGGGAGGAAGCATTTAAGAACCAGAGGAACATTGTATTTTTCATCATTGCTATACTGCACCCTCACTGGCTTATCTTCTCCCAGAGACCTTCTGAAGAGTATGTCAAGTTTTCTACAGATGGGCTTTGAGTACCCAATCTGTACTCCCCCTCCTTCACAATGGTATGACTTTTTGTTCTTTGATGTCTGATTGCTGATTTCTTCAAAACCTCATGATCACCCAGGCTGGTTTGCTTCTTCCATGTGGGCTTTGTGTTTCTGAGCTAGATGGCTGCTTGTTTGCAATCAAGCCTTTAAGATCCCAGACATTATATCTTTTGATAGTTTGGCACCGTCAGCTTTTGCCACCACATTTGCTTATGCACACCTTTATCTTTAGCAATTGTATCGGGAAGGTGGACACAATGATATGATTTTTTTGTTCTAGTGTGTTCCTAATTGGATGCTTTTGACCTAGCTTCTACCCAGCCCTTAGAGATGCAGCCTATGTGCTATAGACTCCTGGGACTTTAGAATCTTTCCTTTCCAGCATACAACGTCTTTCATAGGATAGGCCACATCAGAAGGATTCACTGTGGAGATGCCAATAAGCACACTGACTTTACTTCAAACTCATCTTTAGAAGATGTAATAAACTGGCATATGCCCTTGAACTTTAGGCTGAAATGCCCTAGTGTGAGAAGAATCAGATGACTGTTGTCCCAAGGTTATAGAATTGCTGGTTGTGTGACTAGATTCAAATCTCTTACTTTGATAATGCCTAATCAATGGTGACCCAGGACTACTATATTTTTATGATTTTAATGTTCTTCATGTTTTCTTATGACATGTCTTATTCTGGTAGGCTTGGTTCTACCTTTCTCAATAAGTGTTATTGAAAGATTTACCTTATCATCAACTCCCACTTTTCAGGTGAATAGTGACAAGTCACCCAAGAGTTTAATCTGTGCAAATCAATGGCTCCTGTATTGCTATCTGAAAAGCCATCCTATATTTGCATGCTTTCCTTTCTTCAACAGTGTTTTAAATTCTATCTCACTGCCTAAAGTAAAAGTACTCTCAATAGAACTACCATATGCCCCAGAGGATTAAAGATGTTCCCTATTGTAAAATAATAGTGGTATCTCTTTAAAAACAGATATATACCAACCACGCATTTATGAGTGGATGTGGGACTCACATTTAATTCTATCCCCAATCTAAGAACAATTCGTTCTTATGGCATAGTGCTGCCTGATGCTCACCCTCATGAAAAGAGCATTGAAGCTATAGGTGCCATAGCAAAGTGTGATGGAAAAAAAAAAACAGATGGTGCCCAGCTACCAGAAAGAACAGTGTCTGGGATCATAGTGGCTTATCTTAAAACAAGCAACCATCTAAGTCAGATGTCACCTGAGGCCACATGGAAGAGGCACGCCAACTTGTATGATTCAAGGGTTGTAAATAAATAAAAACCAAATCTGAAGAAGGGAACAGTATCCATACTTAAATTGTGAACATCTGATTTGCAGAAGCCTTGGAAGACAGAGGAAGTCTTAAATCTATTTGCAGAGTCCCCCCTTAGATTAAGCCTCAAGTGAATCCTCTTTAATTGTTGTCCACTAGTGTGGATAGCTATCAGACACAAAGTGTTGTTAATTCAATTATGGAAAATGTAGTTAGGTGAGAATGTAACACCTTATACTTTGTTCTCCCTTTTGGACCATTTTAAATTCACCTCGGGTTTTAATATTTTCCTCTTTCTTTTCAATTACAGTCATTGGTTGTTTTGTTTAGTCATTGTTGGGATTTGTTTGCTTCCCATTTGTGTTTTGCATAATTTTGGTAAATGAATCCAGGACAGGTACATCTATGGAGACAATAGCTGTCTAAGAGCATGGCAGGCATGGGGGCTGTGAGGGGGAATGGGGGAACAAGAAAAAGAAGAAAATGTTCTGAAGTTGACAATGGTGATGATGACACCACTCTTCTAAATATGAATGAACCCTTAAATTATATGACATGTGAAGTATATGCCAATAAAACTACATAAACTTGGGGAGGGGTTGACAAGGCATACAATCAAAGTTCCATGGATTGTCCAGTACCAGATGGAGAATGAAAAAAGTGACACAGTCAGACTTATAAATAGGCAGCAAAATGTATTCACCTTTGTGACTAAAAGTCATCAAACATCAAGGGACTAGCTATCAGTAAACTAGAAAAGCTAAATGCCACATCTAGAAGACTCTAAAGTGCAGATACATAGCTACAAAAGTGGGAGACCATGAAACATACACACAGGAAAATCCTGATGTGCGTCAGTGTATCAGCTTCCAACGTTGTCCAGATGAGACTAGAAAGAGCCCAATTTGACCATGTGCATCTACCCTTAGGTGTTACAGGTTTTAAAGGTGCTAGCTACTATCCCCAGAACGCTGATGGATACAATAGCTAAGCATTCAGCTGCAAACCAAACAGGTTGGCACGTTGAACCCCCACCCCACCCCCGTAACAGGAGCTCCACAGGAGAAAGACTTGACCATCTGCTCCAGTAAAGGTGACAGCCTAGAAAATAAGAACTATGTGCCCATTCTACCCCATGACACATGGGGTCACTATGAAGGCTATGGATGACATCTAACAACAGTTACTATCCACAGACATGTTGATTTGGAAAAATAGAAGAAAAACAATCTTTGCAGATTGCAGAGCAGTTATGCAGCTATAAATAGAAAGGCCAGGATCTTCTCAGTTCAATTTCTCCTAAATTTGAAACTCATAAAAAGAAATTTGAAACTCATTTGGATCTAATGTGACAAACACAAGGTGCATTATGAAGGAATGACCCTTACTCCCACCAGGGCTGTGATGCCCCCCCCCCTCCAAAAAAAAGACTCAGGTTTTTTTCTCAACGGTACTAGAATTTGGTTTAAGAGTTCTCTAAAGATTCTCCACCCCCATTTTCCTGTCACCTGGTAATGGGACACTTGCTCCCATGATTAGCCGTGGTTAACATCTTCAAGTACAGGTGACTTTGGAAGAGTTAAAAAAAAAACAATTTCCTACTGCTGGAGACAGTGAGTTGGAAGCCACTGAATGGTAGTATATTTGTCTGTTTGTTTAGCCAGACACAGTGTAATATTTCAGATAACTGATAAAAATTCACTCTACCCAGCTAGTAGGGCAGCCTAGGCTTTCTCAAAGTAGAGTGATTATGGGAAATGATTTAAAATTTTGATCGCAGGGATGCAATCATTAGAACACAACACTATCAAATTTTACAGACTCCAACTCACTGCCTCACAGCTGGGTGATTAACATGCCTTGGTTTTAGCGGGAGCTTTCCAAACCCTTTGGTGACTTTATAAAGCAGCATCCAAACAGGGTTTATAAATAAGCATGGTTTTTCCTCACTGGCTTCCATCAAAGTCTGAAAGTTTCTTGGTATAGAGCAAAAAGGATGGAAAAGTTTAAATATTCACAAGCAGTGGACATAATGTTCCAGAGCCTGAAGATATAATAGAGGAAAAATGGAACTGATTCATTTGGCGTGAAGTTCAAGCAATTATCAAAGGAATACATATAGCATATACAAGATCCTAAGATATTGTAAGGCTGCCAAAGAGCTATGTTGGAGTTACTGGGTGGGAGAAGAAAAAAGCACTAAGTAATCAGCATAATCTTCGTGCAGTTTTTTGCATTGGAAAAAAGCCCAGAACTTAGGTCAAAACACTAAGTCCAAGCTCAGCTCTGTCATTGTCGTCCACAGGATATGAAGCAAGTGCACTCATATTCTCTCATTTCTATAAATCTGTTGTTGCAAAGATAACAATGATCCTTCAAGGTATTTAAGACGATTTAAAAAAAAAGAAAAAGAAAGTGGAACCTAAGAAGATTGACTTGAGCCTTGGGTCTGAAACATCTAAATGTATGTCTTCTAGCGTGTTATTTAGCACTCTTTTCTCTCTCTCTCTCTCTCTCTCTCTCTCTCTCTCTCTCTCTCTCTCTCTCTCTCTTTTTGTGGCATCGCTGCCCTGGTGGGAGTAGGAAGCCCAGCCTTGCTCCCGGAGCGTTGCTGCTGGATGGAATGGTCAACCCTGTGCGCTGTCCTGCACACAACCACTACGCCACCGGGGCTCAGGCCTTTTTAGCGTTTCTGAATCTTACTTTCTTTGAACTAGCTCTACACACATGCACACTCCTATCCTAGATAAGCACTCAGGGTTACGATGAGTCACAGACAACTCCATAACACCTAACAGCACTTCTATGTGTATGTGAGGAAAGTCCACGTCTTCCCTATCCATTTCCCACAGAGTTATTGAGGCCACTCGGTAGATGTAAGCTTGCTAATACGCCTCTGAAAAAGGCCATGTCGGTGTTGTTAGTGGGTTATGGATTGGGATGCTAACCAAAAGGTCAGCAGCTAGAAATAGCCAGCCCTCCTGAGGGAAAAGTATGAGACACTCTGCTCCCCAAAAGATTTAGCCTTGGAAACACACAGGGGCAATTCTACTCTCTTCTATAGAGTCAATGCCAGCCAGAATAGACTCAAGAGCAAGGAGGTTGGGTTCCTGCTTGTTTTTGTTTTGTTTGGGTCTTAGAACTCAGGGATAAGCTAAGAATGATGACCAGAAATGGACAAAAGACACTGGAATAGTTGCAATAAAGAGGTACCTGTAAATGGGTACAATGATTGTACTTTTATGAATTTGCCTATTCCTAAAATTTGCAACCATACCCTTATTAGCTGGATTGCAATCAGTCTGTTGATAAAGCTTTTTGATTGAGCACAATGTTTACCAATGTTTCTGCAAAGAGAATCGTTGCTTGGAAGTTTCCAGTCAGGTAGATGTGGGGTCTGCTCTAGAACGCAGTGATGCCTTCAAAACCACTTATTAGCAAAGTCTTTTCCCCATCTCTGTGCTCCCTCGTTGACTCTCAAACACTCTGGCAAAAAGGGTTTGACTAACAGATGGTTTTCACATTTTAAAGTTAACCAGTGCTATCAAGTAAATTCTGAATCATAGTCGCCCCAAAAAGCATAGTAAAATTGTCTCATAGGTTTTCTCAAAATATAATCTATATGGAAGCAGATTTTTACCTCTTATTCCCGCTAAGTGGTGGAAGGCTCAAAAGGTCCACCTTTCCATTAGCAGAAGAACAGAGGGAATAACAGTCTGCTTAGTTCTAATGGTCTTTGGTCTCTCAGATTGTCTCTCCAATCAAAGCTAGTAATAAAGAAGAGAGGGAAAAAAGAAAGGAGAAGGAGGAGAAGTCAGAGGGGAACAAACACACTCCATCTCTTATAAAACTCAGAAACTTACCTTCAAGTCATCATCTATGAAGATGGGAGCTCCAATACAGTAGAATCTGAATCAAATAACAGAGGAAAGTGAAAACAGACATGCATTTCTGCATAACTCTGGCAGTGAGTTATACCACTCCACGCAAAGTAGATGACCATTGATCCATTGCAAAAGGTCGTGAAAACTAAGGGCTTAGGTGAAGGTGATGCAGTGGAAAAGAGGGTGACTCTTCCAAAGAAAGACAGAGGGCTCTCCTCCCACACAGATTAACCACCTACCTCAAAAAAAAAAAAGGTTATTTTCTTTCAAGTCTATGAGACTGAGTAGAACCCCCACCCCACCCCACCCCCAGGTTTCCAAGGCTGAAATTGTTATTGGAGTAGACTGTCTCATCTTTCTTCTGTGGAGCAACTGATGGGCTCCTTTTGCAGATGAACCCTTAATCCTCGCTGCTAAGATTCAGAGGCCACAGCCAAAAAATCCTACTGGGTTGTTCTCTGTCACACAGAGTTGCTCTGGGCCAGAATCAATCCCATTGCATCCAACAACGAAAATAGAGGCCTGGTTCAAAGCTGGTCACTGAGCTGGGAGGCAGAGGAAGCAGGACTTATAGAGGTTTCATTCGGATTGACCATCTTTTGGAAAAGTATACGGAGGCAGGGCAGATGAGAGGAGGATGTTCCATCAAGTCTGCTGCGTATGGACCATCTAAGGCTTCGTTGTGCTATTAAGGACCAGCAAGATGTAGTTCTACTGTCTGCTTGACCTCCTCCAGTTCACTCAAAGCAGAGATGGAATGAGATACACGATGCCTAGAGAGTCTCTAAGAAAATGGTCTATCCGGTATATTAAAGTTGCCAATAACTCCAATCTATTCCCCTTAACTTCTGCTTTAAATTACTCATCCACGTCAGTAGCCCCCAGAGAGGGCCCCTTCTTTTAAAAATACTGATATCTAACAACCACAAAGGAGGCCTGGGGGCTTAGCAGGTTATGCTTTGGGCTTTTAACCACAGGGTCGGCAACTCAAAATAATCAGGTGCTCCACCAAGAGAAGACTGACGTTTTCAGCTCCCGTCAAAATCCCCAGCCTTGGGAACTCAAGTTCGACAGTTCTCCTCTGTCTCCTTAGGATGCTTGGAGTCAGAATCAACTTGATGGCAGTGAGTTTTCACAACAGCAAAAATGAATAGCTTGGTGCTCATGAACCATTTTTTGATGAATTTAAAAATGAATTTTTTATATAAGTAAATGATGAAATACTCCTTAGAATGACTACAATTTAATAAATTCATCACGTAAAAATGAGTGAGTAAAAATGAGTGAGTGGAATAATTGAAACCTTCACACATGACTTTCTGGAAGGAAAAAAATGGTACAACCTCTTCAGAACCATTTTGCCATTTCTGAGAATAACATATGACCCAGTCATTCCAGCAGCTCTATGTATAACAGTCAAAGATTGGAAACAAAGTGAATAAAAATAAAGATAAACAAATTGTGGTATATCCATTCAAAGGAACAGTACTCAGCAAAGTAAGAATTGAATATAAAGATATCTTATGCTTCGTGAAATATGATAGACATAAACGAACACCTGACAAATGATTCTATCTATTTAAATTTTTAGAAAATAATGTAATGTTAAAGCAGATTGACGATTATCTGCAGATGAAAGTAAGGGGAGAACAGAAGTCCGGGTTTAAGAAGAGGCGTGTGGAAGACTCCAGAAGGATAGACACATTGGCCGTCTTCTTTGGGTGTGGACATATATTGTTTGATGCCAGGGAGTCCACTCTGGCTCATAGAGGCTGAGAGCAGGACGAGTCTGTAGAAATCCAAGGCTGTGACCTTCTGGAAGCTGATTGCCAGTCCTGTCTTCTAAGTTGACTCTGGATGGACTTGAACTACCAAACTTTAATAGTTGATCAATGAGCAATTTGCACCACACAGAAAAATATATGCATATAAACATATATATATATAGTATGCTACATAAAAGTATCTACCAAATTATATACTTTAAATGTGATTTTTATTTTACATCACATAGCTGGAAAAGTGGTATGGCTCCTAAAGCTTTTGAAATGTGTTTTGGGTAATTTTATAGACTTATCTAGTTTAAAATGTCTTAATGATTTAGAATCATTATGTCTGTAATTGATTATTTCCAAATATAAGAAAAATTTTACAAATTTCTTTTTCTTTCTATTCTCTTTTCTCATTTAAATCAAGTCCTGTTTGCTGCACACTATCAAAACTCAAGGCGGCTTCTGGTGGTTGACATAAGTTTTTTAATTACTGATTCCTGTTGTAGAACATGTCTGAATTAAATAAAAGTTTTTCTTGTGACTTCTAAACCCAAAGACAACCCAAAGTATCACTGTTTCAAAACATAATGACAGTCCAAGATCACATACATTTATTATATAGAAGGTGAGGAAAAATTGAACCCTTAATGGGAAAGTAATATTAGACTGGGTAAAAATAACAAACAACAAAAGCAAACTTTTAACAAACACATTTTCTGTCCATAAAAAAAATGTATTCAGAACAAAGTCATTTAGAAAGAGTAGAAGTAAGAAAAAAATTAATCAAATTTTCTCACTCTTTCTCTGTGCCACTTACTCACGCATTCAGGAAACACACAAGGAAATAGGGTTTAACACAAGATTTTTTAAATTCAGAAATAAAGATTGATTAAGAAAACCAACTTTTGCTGAAACAAATAGCTTAATGTTATCATGAAAACCAGAAGGAAACTCTGTCTGGTCTGTATTCTCTGCAGGTTCTGGTTGGCCTCGTCCTGCCCACTCCTCACCATCTTTGTTACATGTGAGCCCATTGTTGCAGCCACTGTGTCCGTCAACCTCATTCAAGGCCTTTCTCTTTTGCTCTGATCCTCTCCTTTGCCAAGCACCACGTCCTTCACCAGGGACTGACCCCTGCTGATAGCATGCCCAGTGTATGTGAGACAAATCCTCACATCCGTCCTTCTAAGAACACTTCTGACTGGCTTTCTTCCAAGAGAGGGGCTCATTTCTCTGCCCTTTCCCCACTCTCAGCCCTCACCAAAACCCACTGCCATCTAGTTAATTCTGACTCAGGGATGCTACAAGCCAGACTAGAACTGTTCTACAGGGTTTCCAGGTCTGTGCATCCTTATGGAATCAGACTGTGCATCATCTTTCTCAAACAGAGCAACTGGTGGGCCTAAACCTTTAGGCTAGCAGCCCAACACTGAAACCACTGTACTATCAAGGCTTCTTGTGCTTCTCCCAGTTTATGTTGCATTCAATATTCTTTGCCAGTCTCACAGTCACTGTCCACTTTTCACATGCATGTGAGATATCTGAAAATACCATGGTTGAGGTCAGGCCCACTTCAGACCTCAAACTGAGATCATTTCTCTTTCACATTTTAAAGATGTCTTTTGCAACATTGCAATTCAATATGTCATTTGATTTCTTCCTTGCTGTTTCCAGAGGCATGATTATGAATCTAAGCAACAAAATACTTGGGAATTACAATCTTCTCTTTTTTTCTCGTGATGTTTTTCATTGGTCCAGCTCTGAGAATTTTTGATTTCTTTGTATTCAAGTACAATCAATACTGATGACTGTCATCTTTTATCTTCATCAGCAAGGACGTCAGGTCCTCACTTTCGGCAAGCAAGATTGTGTCATCTGTATATTGTAGATTGCTAACGAATCTTTCCCAAACTTGGTGCAACGTTCTTCTTCAGCTACTTCAACTTCTCTGATTATTTGCTCAGCATGCAGATAATTGAGACAATTAAGGTGAAGGGATACAGCCCACCCATCTATCCTGATTTCAGATCAGACAACATTCCCTTGTTCTGCTTGAACAACTGCCTCTTGGTCTATTTATAGTTTCACAGGATCACAATTATGTTTTGAAATTTCCTGTGTTCAAAAGCTTACCCACAGTTTGTCATGAATAATAGTCATATTAAATGAGCTTCCTTAAAGGTGTATGGATATTGTGCTATAAGGGACAGCATTAGTACTTCTCAATTGATCTCGAAGTGTCCTTTTTTAATGATGAATGCAACTCCATTACACTTCGGTCTATCATTTTCAGCATAGCAAACGCTATGATTACGTAATGCACAATGGCCAATACAAGTGCATTTCAGATCATGAATGAATAAAATATAATATTTAGGTCTTCTATTTCATCTTTCCACAATTTCCACGTTTCCCAAATTCAAACTTTCCTCATTGCCATTATTATGGGCATTTATTTCTTCTCATTTTGCAGAGTTGTGACACATAGGTACATGAAAGTCCCCAAAGCTTTGCTCCATCTGAATCATTAGGAATGAGTTTCAGTGGAAAAGGCAACTCTTCTCATCTCTGTGGAGTGCCTTCCAACATGAAAGTGTCAACTTCTGTCTGGCATTATATCAGATAATGTATTACTAAGATTAATAAAATTTACAGGGGCTGGTCAATCAGAAGTGGTCCACCTATTGCTTCTTCCTAATCAATTTTAGTCCAGAAGCTATGCTGAACCTTGTTTACCAAGTGGTACTCATCTAGTATTTGTCATACCAGTGGCGTAGCTTCCAATGTCAAAGCAACAAACAAGCCACCACAGTATGACAAACAGAGAGGAGAAGAGGCTTCTGAGGATGCTTACCATGTATCCACATTTTAGCAAGCACTTCAATTAGTCTTATGTACTGTGACAGAAAGTCTAAATTATATGCTTAAAAGTATATATAATTACATACTGAGCCTAAAATGCAATTTCTAATCAAGTGACCATGGAATGTGTACAAAAATTAAATAAAAAGAAATAATAGTCATGGTCATTCCCATTGTTTTAACAAGGAAATGGAAATTAATCATTTTAGAAAAGAAGAAAACAAAACCTGGAACAATTGAAAATGAAAACCTCTTTCTTAATTAAGGTCAACAAGAAAAATCAAAACCAAAATACAAAAAGTTTTTCAGATAATATGATGAAGATCTATACCTGGAACCCTCAAGTTGTACTCAGAGACATCCTTAATGCTAAAGATTTAATTACCAAGGTAACATAGCAAATTTTTTTTTAAATCTTGCGTCAACTTAATGAATCAAGATAGTAACAACCCAGTAAAATGAGAGAAAACAAAAAAATAAAGTATTGATGAATTAAAATTGGAAATATATAAAATAATAAATACTACATCTGTTTCCTTAAAAACAGCAAAATTGGTATATTACTAAAGGAAAAAAGGAAAAATCAGAAACAATAATTTCTGTATCTAACAGAACCACAAGTACAGAGAAATAAAAATACTTAATTTTAAATTATATGCAGATTATATTGAAAACAGAAAAACAGGCAGAAATGTCAGAAAATTATAATTCACTTGAACCCTTCTGAAAAAAATAAGAAAATGAAATATACTCATTATTGCAAATGACATGAAAAAAGTCTTTAAGAGTAACATCCCATTCTATCTCTAATACTAGAAAAAACTCCTGTCTCTGACTGGCTCACCAATAAATGCTATCGTGGATCCAAGAAAAATACTGCCTATGCTCTTGAAATTTTTGTCAAATTTATATTTTATAAGCGAATGTAATATTGACAGAATTTTAATTTTCCTCACTTGTTAATGTTGTTAGATGCCATTAGTAGGTCTAGTTATGCCATGTCATTATGTAGAAAATCCCTGTATGACTTTCTAGGTTCTAATCTTCAGAGTCTCTCTGAGGCAGCGTAGACTCGATGACAAGGAAGGAATGAGTAGAGAGCTCTGGTGGCGTAGTGGTTACACCTTGGGCTATTAACCATCAAGTCAGCAGTTCAAAACTACCAGCCTCACCTGACAATCGAAGGAAAAAAAGACTGGGCTTTCCACTCCTAAAAATAGTCAGTCTCAGAAACCCACAGGGGATGGGGGGGGTGGTCACTATGTGTCAGCCTTGACTGAATGACAATGAGTCTGTTTCTAATTTTTTTCTTTTTTTCTTTTTTCTTTGGACTACTTATTTTTTCTATAAATCGTTTTATTGAGGACTCATACAACTCCGATCATGATCAATACATATGTCAATTGTATGTAGACCACGTTTGCACATTTGTTGCCATCATTACTCTCGAAATATTCTCTTCCTACCTAGGCCCCCAGTACAAGATCCCCATAATTCTCCTCCCTCCCCACTCCCACTCTCCCATGAACCCTTAACAATTTACAAATTATCATTATTTTGTCATTGTACACTGTCCAATGTGTCCTTTTACCCACTTCCCCATTGTTTGTACCCTAGAGAGGAGGTCATAGGTAGATCCCTACAGTAAATTCCCCCTTTCTACTCCACCTTCCCTCCTGGCATTACCACTCTCACCTCTCATCCTGAAAGGATCACCTCTCCTGAATTACCCCTTTTCCCAGCTTCAGTGTACATCCCCTGGTCTAGCTGGATTTGTAAGGTAGAATTGGGATCATCATGGTGGGAGGAAACATTTAAGAACTAGAGGAAAGTTGCACATTTCATTGTTGCTACCCTGTACCTTGACTGTTTCATCTCCTCCCTACAACCTCTCTGTAAGGGGCTGTCGGTTTGCCTATTATAAACTTTGGGTCCCCAATCTATACTCCCCCTCATCTATAATGATATCATTTTTAGTTCTTTTATGCCTGATATGTGATCTCTTCGACACCTCATCGTTGCACAGGCTGGTGTGCTTCTTCCATGTTGATTTGTTGCTTCTGACCTAGATTGTCACTTGTTTACTTTCAAGCCTTTAAGACCCCAGATGTTATATCTTTTGATAGCCAGGCACCGTCAGCTTCCTTCACCACATTTGCTTATGCACACATTTGTGGTCAGTGATCATCTCAGGAAGGTGGGCATGCAATGATATGATTTTTAGTTCTTCAAGCCTAATTACTGATACCTTTAACACCTCATGGCCACATAAGCTGCTGTGCTTCCTTCCTTGTGGACTTCATTGTTTCTGAGCTAGATGGCTGCTTGTTTATGTTCAAGCTTTTAAGACCCCAGATGCTGCATCTTTTGAAGGCCGAGCACCATCTTTGCTTATGTACACATTTGTCTTCAGTAATCATGTCAGGAAGGTGAGCATTATGGAATGAAAACTTAATAGAACAAAATGTGCTTGCACTGAGGAAGTATTTGAGTGGGGGTCCAGTGCCCATCTGCTGTCTTAATACTAACCTATAAGTGTATGCACATAGATCTGCTTCCCCATCATCATAGATAAATATATTCACCTATGTACATGCCTGTAAGACTTCTATAAATGCCTTTTGCCCCCCAGTTTTTTCTCTATTTCCTTTTACTTTCCTCCTGTCCCACTATCATGCTCAGCCTTCGTCAAGGTTTCAGTATTTTCTCTCTGCTGCTTTACTCTTGCTCAAGAGCTATCAAGACTCTCACACTCATATTGTCACTGATTTTCAATCACTTTTTGTTCCTTTATCCCTGGGCAGGTCAACACCACCTCTTTTCCACCTCCTCCCTATCTCTCAGGTACCCCCCTGGATTCATCAGTCCTGTTATTTTCTCCTCCAGACTATTCATCCAGTCTGTCTTATCTAGATAGACCTGCAGAGATAACAATATGTACAAGAAAAAAAACAAGCATCCTAAGATGAAGCAACCAAAGAAAATAAAATGATGTAACAACAACACAAAAAACATATCCAAAACATATATATGTAAAAAAATAAAAATCTGTAAATAGCTCAAGGTCTATTTGTTGGCCTCCAGGTTGAGTCTGGTTGAGTCTTTGGGCTTTGTGTCATTAATTTCATCTAGAATAAATAGTTCTGATGGTTGGTTATACGGATAGCCCCTAAAATCTGAAAAGCTATTTTCTGCATGATTTTTAATGGAAAGTTTTTTGGTTGTTTGCTTCCTGACTTGACATGTTCTCTTACTTTCTTCTCATCTTTCCCTTCCACAAAACCAGTTTTTTGGCCACCACTATCTGGGCTTTGGGGCCACTGATACAGAAGCAAGTGTTCATAGTGGACCTATAAGAAAAACTTCCTCATGATAAGATGAGACAGTCATAGATGGAGCCTTGTTGTTGTTGTTGTTGTTGATGATGATGTTTACTAATGAGTTGGTTCTGACTCACAGTGATCTTATGGGCAGCAGAATAAAACACCACTCCATTATGCACCATCCTCACAATTGTTATGTTTGGCCCATCATTACAGCCACTGTGTCAATTCATCTTGTTGAGGGTCTTCTTCCTTTCACGTGCCTTTCTACTTTACCAAGCAAGATGACCAGCAGGGACTGTTATCTCCTGATAACATGCCCAAAGTACCATGTTTCCCTGAAAGTAAGACCGACCCATAAAATAGGACCTAGTAGAATTTCTAAGCATTTGTGTAATATAAGTCCAACCCCTGAAAATAAGACCTAGAAATGGGTATGGCTATGTAGTATATCTGCACAACCCATGCATGTCATCAAAGACGGGCAGCCCTTCTCATCTTTCCCATGGTGACAGCTGCTATCCCAGAAGGGACCAGAGAAGTGTGGACAGACCCACTAACAAGGTTTGGCTCCCCTTGTCAGGTCCTGGCCATCCTGTGACTCAGACTTTGAGGGGAAAGTCTTCTCTCTCCTTTAGGTACTGTGTGTCCCCAGGGAGAAGAAAGAAAGCTATGGCTGCCATGTGCCTCAGCACTGTGGGTTTCTCTCCCAGCACCAACCAGCAACAGTCTGTGGGCCTCTCTCACATACCACAGATACCTGGGGGTAGGGGGGAAACTTCAGGATGGAATTCTGGGTTTAGAGAGTTATGATGATGTTCTAGAAGAAGGCAACTTAACTATATTTGAATAAATGTAGATTGTTGTGCCATACTTAAAATAACACATATCCCTTGGGTGTCTTGAGGAAAATTAAATATAAGACCCTGTGTCTTATTATCTAGGAAACACAATACATGAGACAAAGTCTTGTCATCATTGCCTCTAAGGAGCATTCTAATTGTACTTCTTCCTAGGCAAATTTGTTTGCTCTTTTGGCGATCCATGGTACTTTCAATATTCTTTGCCAATACTGTATTCACGTGCATCAATTCTTCTTTTGTCTTCCTTATTCAATGTCCAAATTTATAGGCATATGAGGCAATTGAGAATATGGTGGCTTAGTCAGTCATACCTTAGTCCTCAAGGTAACATTCTTGTTTTACAACACTTTAAAGAGGTTCAGTACAGCAGATTTACCCAATGCAATGTTTTCATTTGGTCTCTTGACTGATGCTTTCATGAGCATTGGTTGTGGATCCAAGCAAGACAACATCTTTGACATGACCAATTTTTTCTCTCTGTGGTCTAATGTCACCTATTTCTCCAAGTGTGGTGATTAGTCAGAGTCAGGAAATGGCTTTGTTCAAATTATCACAAGAAAAAAGTTCGGTGTCTGTGTCCTCTAGTCTCCTGGGGTTCTCTGTTTGCAGAAGCTTTAGTCCTGGGCATCAGTTTGGAAGAGTTTATTTCAGCCTCTTTTTCATGGTTTGATGTTTGATGGGTCTGCTACTCCAGCCAGCACCTTGTTGCAAGCAGTAGCCATGAGTCTCATTTCAAATAGACCAAATAAAGCACCTTTGCTTCTCTCTTGTCCTTCAAGAACTCAAGACTCAGTCAACCAAACCAAAACAAAATCACAAAATCTTCTTTTTCTACAACAATGGTTTCCCACATACAATGTTCTTAATAATATATATGAGCATATACTCTGTAGATCAGGATTTTTTTAAGCATTAGATGAAAATATGTTTTCCTCCTCTCTTCCCTAGCTTTGGAGAGTCTTATGTTCTTGTACTAAAATGTATTTATAAGATCCATCATTGTCATCACAGGTAAAGTCTCTGAATTCCATCACTTGCTTGTGCTCACTCGTATCTATCTGTTTTCATCCTTGAATTCATCTCACAGCCAGCCTCCCAGGAGAGTTAGGAATAACAGATGTTAGAAGGGGTACCAATCTGTAGAAAGGTGTCTGTGCAGGTGTGAGTGTTAGATTTCACTGGGGAGGGGGGACGAGAAGGGCAGGGGATCATGTCATTCTTAATCATGGTTTCCATTAAATATAGGAAGTCCTAAAAGGTGAACTTCAGCGAATTCCCTAGAATGTCATGAGGCCAAAAATAAATTTAAAGACTCAGACCGGGACTCGGCCCCGGTGGCGTAGTGGTTGTGTGCGGGGATTGCGGCCCACTGGGTTGGCGGTTCAAATCCAGCAGCAGCTCTCCAGGATCAAGACTGGGCCTCCTACTCCCACCAAAGGGCAGTGATGCCAAAAAAAAAAAAAAGACTCAACCCTGGAAAGGAGGCCTACGTTGTGATTGTTCAAGATAATGGACTAGAAAGAAAGCTCCTGGGTAGGAGTAAATTGTCTATGTTGGACCTCCCTGCTGATTTGCTGCTACACTACCATATACTTGTGCATTCTTGCAGAGCTTGTGGTGCCCCATCCCTACGCATTTCTCTGACCCTTCCTCAGACCAAATAAATCATCTTTTCCAATCACCTTCCTTGGCAACATGTTTCTTGTATTCAAGGGATGAGTTCTGGTGACACCATCATTAAGTTCTAGGCTGTAAACCAGAAGGTTGACTGTTCAGTCACCAAATGCTCTATGGGGAAATAGTGCAGCAGACTGTTTCCCTAAAGATGACAGCCTTCGAAGCCAGCCTTAGGTAACTTGATCTACTATAACAGAAACATCACAAGCCAGTGGCTTTAAAACAAATGGATTCTCTCACAGTTTGGGGTGCTCAAAGTCTGTTGGCTCCAGGGCAACGCCCTCATCTCCTTTCTCCACATCCTGGCATCAATCTTATCATGAGCTTAGAGGGTGCCCAACACGAGAAAGGTCTCTGGGCCCAACAGACACACTCTTCTTTCCTGGTAGTCATAGTTTGCTCTCTTTCTGTTCACTCCGGGTCCTTTCATCTTACAAGGTGATGCAAGTCGCACCCTAAGGAAAGTCCCCCTGCACGGGACCATCAGAGTTGTAACCTGATTGAGGTTGTTGCTTTCAGATCCCATCATTACTTACCCACCAAACCACAGAGAAACCCCGCCCAGTCAAGCCGACGCAAATTTAGGGGGGGGCACACAATTTCAATCTATACCAGGATCCTGTGGCACAGTTTTACTCTGTCCTAATGAAGCCCAATGTTTAATGCTAATCAAACATGGAGCTACTAACTCTAAAGTTGACGGTTCAAGCATACTAGCCTCTCTCAGCAGAACAAAGAACCTCTCTGCCCCTGGAAAGATTGACAGTTTGGGCAACTCTAGATGTTGAAGCCATCGCTGTGAGTTGGAGTCAACACTATGGCATTAGGATTGGTTTGGCTCATAGAGTTGCTGTGAATCAGAGTAGATTCCGTGTTGATTAGTACATGGGTATACAAATATTTGAGGTATATTAAATTGGATATTTAAGTATGTGAATATTCTTTAGGGTATACTGACATTTTGACATCTCAAGTGCTAAGTCCAAGACAGGTAACTCCAATGTTGCTTGTTTTGGAAGATTACCCTGACTTTCCCAGAGATACCCCAGCACTCCTTCCCTAATATTTCTACTGAATATAATAATAACTTCCACTTTAGCTATCATCATATTACAGTATTTTATTTGCATATCTATCCATTAAATCAATTCTTCTTAAAAGAAGAGAATATGATTCAACAACACTTAATCCATGATTTCATATAAGATTTTCAAAGAAATAGTCATCTGATTTTAAAAAATCAAATACATACATATACAAGCAAACACATACCACAAAGGACAAGAACTTCTTTATTCTGTTTTTATATTTTCTCTGAGTGTCATATTGACTGACATAAAATATGTGTGCAGTAGCTTTGAAGACAGTTGAAGCAAAGAGAGTTCATGTTTTCATCCTTGATGGTAACATCTTTCTAAAATGAATGTATGGGTCCCAGTAGTGCATAAACTTTTTGCTAACCTTGGATGCTCAAATTATACTTTTAATGTAACATAACAGAATTATTTAAACCATGCCTTTCTACTTGTCTTAGGAATATGTTATCTCCTTGATTATTTCTTAATGTAAAAGAAAGTTCAATTCTATAGAATCTTGATATGGAAGATTTCTGTGATCAGGATATTTACTATATGAATGTATGTATCTGATGTGACTTGCATACTGTATATGTATTTTGTATAACGTGCATGTTGGATGGTCAACATAAGAATAAAGGAAAGCAAGAGATTTGCTTTCAATCACTATTTCATATTTACTATATGTGAATTATAAGCTCTCAAGACTTTACTGGTTATATAATTCCCCCCAGGCATCCAATTCTATGTGTATACCCTTGACCTTGTCATTTACAGTAAATGTATCGTATCTGGACTCTAGAATCAAAGCACCCCACTCTCTTGTCATTCCTTCCTGTTTTCACCAAGACATCTTTCATATTGAGCCCACTTAGTTTACATTATTCATTGCTTCTCTGTTTTGCACTTCCACCTGACAAAATCCATCTGAGTAACCACTTCTCTTCCTATATTATCCTACCTTGAGAAAAATAAAAATTCTGAGTACACTCAGAATTTACTTTCTCTGAGTCATTACTGAGTAGTTTAACACAGGTGGAGACAAAGAGGGCCTTACTATTTCTGGGATTTATTTGAATTTGTAACCACCAATTTCAAGGTAGCACACTTGATGGACTGGTATCTCTTTTCCACATCTCTGGAACACGGTTTGGGAGGGCTGGTGGCTGAGTGCTCCACAGTTCCACTTATTCCTGCCATTTGCTATGAGTCAGTGTAGACTCAGTGCACTGGGTTTGGGGTTTGGTTTAGCCGATGATTAAGGAATCTAGTGTATGGTGGTTAAGTATCTGGCTAATAACTAAAAGATTGAACCACTCCATGGTATAAAGATATGGTAGCATATTTCTGGAAAGATTATAGCCTTGGAATCTATGATGCAGTTCTGATCTGCTCGACAGTGTCACTATATTTAAGTCAGAAGCAACTGGACATCAACTGATAGCATAAGGAATCTCCTGCAATACAAAATAGCTAGTTCACAACTTTCTTGTGTTACCTTGAATTGAAAAATAATTTTAGGTATAAATGGCTTTAGCTTCTCACTTGTCCACAATAACATCGATGTTCTCTACTTTTTCCCCTATTCTTCTATCAAAAGTTGCCCTTATTCTCATGCTCAGGGTGCAATCACCTCTCATCTTCTCAAACATTTCACTCTTGTGACAGTTTTCCACCCCCTCTGTGCCTCGATAGTATCTCGAGAAAAATCAGCCAAGTATTGCGAAACAACTGCTACATTCCTCCACTTAAAGTCCTACTTTGCCAAAATAAAAATGAATCCTTGAAGAGAACTATTCCTTTAATGTATTATTTCTATTTGAGATAAGGGTGACACTTTTACTTTTTAGCCACAGCAGCCAGTTAAAGACATGCCGTGGACCGAGGATGGATTGAGAAGATGAAAACAAACGTAAAAGTCTTAAGACAAACATAATGACAGTTAGAACTTTGTCCTCTTTTTCACTAATGTAAGATTGCCTCAAAGACCAACCAGCAAATGTCAGGAGGAAATGACTCTTCTGGATCACACATATTGTGCTCCAGAGAGGGAAAGGCACATAATCAAGAATCTTTTTCTAGTGTCTGCCCTAGCAGACCAATACCCACAACACAAATTTTTAAACATGTGCTGTCATATTTTGTGAGGTCACTCCCATCTGCACATTGTATTGAGCCATAGTAAAATCATCCTGAGGACTGGTGAAGTTACTCAATCACAAAAGGACAAATAGGGCTGAACCCCGGTGGCGTAGTGGTTGTGTGCGGGACTGCGGCCCACTGGGATGGAAGTTCGATTCCAGCTCCACGGAGCAAAGGCTGGGCCTCCTACTCCCACCACTTGAGGGCAGTGATGCCCAAAAACAAAACCAAAAAAAAGGACAAATATTGTATGTGTTCACTGCTATATGGATAAACACCAAGATGAAGTTAGGCTTCTGCTCTCAGGCCGAGGAATCTTTAAATGTGGTCGCCCAAGCAGGGAGGCAGAGGACCTGCCTGGTGCCCACAAACCATTTGTCTCCCCCTTTTGTATCTACTTTTTTAAAAACCACCTCAAGGGAAGAGACCTCATCTCAGCTGAGAACACTTTTACAAGATGTGGGAGAAAAGAAGCTCTTTCAGGTTGTTGCAATACAAAATTGTGCTAAGGTCACCCCACATCATCAGGCACCCTGTGGCAGTGATGTGCTTATGTTAATTTTATGATTGAAATATGGGGGTGGAGTCTAGCCTGTTAATCTGGAGATAGCCATTGAGTAGCCAAAGAGGTCTCTATGTGGGCATGGCTTTCACCTGAGACTTCTGGGATTTCCCTCGTGAAGATGAGATGCTATCTTCTCCAGTTATTGGGAGCTAGTCTCAGAGACAATGAAACATGGACAAGACAAGATGGCAGCATCCAAGAAGCTGGAGGAGCCGGCGGAGAGACCACAAGGCTTTGCTCTGACAGAGCCAGACCTCTGAAGCTGGGGCAGCCACATAGAGACCTCTGCCAGTGATGAGTTGCTTCTGCTGTTGATGGACCCTGAGCCCTGGAAGTGAGGAGCCATGTGGAGACCCCTGCCAGCGCCGAGATTCTGCACCCACTGACCTGTGACTTCGTGAGTCAGAAGGAGACTTTATAGATTGATTTCAGGCATATGGGTTAATATTGGACTTATGATTTTGAACTGGACTGGGCTCAGTGTCCTGTTACTCTTGTATATAAACCTTTTCCTTATATCTAAATGCATGTCTATGAAATTTGTTCCTCTAGTCTACCCAGACTAACACACACCCCGACAAGAGAGATAAGTAAATTGTACTGGAAATTCAAGTCAAAATTCATTAGCATGGTCCATGCATGGGATTAAGTCTCTGACAAATCCCATCTGAATATAGCCTGGAAATGTGAATAGCCTTGCTTCCAGATAGGGAGAATTATAAAGTTGATCATGACATTTGTACTTAGGTAGAAATATAATAATGTATCATTGAATCTTTCTTTTGACCTATTTTAAAGTTGTTTGTTTTTTAGATTTTCTGCTTTCTTTACAATTGAGCTTTTTCTGTTTCGTTTTGTCATTGTTGTCTGTTTTACTATTTGCTTCCTGTTTTGTTTTGTATTATTTTCTGTATATTAAATCCATAATAGATAATTCTACAGGGACAACAACTGGATTAATATTACCTAGGGGTACATGGCAAAACAAGGAAGGCCTTCCATGAGCTGGGTTGACACAGGAGCTGCAACAATGAGCTCAGGCATGCAGGTCAGAGCAATGATGGACATGATGCAGACTGGGCAGTGTTTCAGTCTGTTGTACAGAGTCACTAAAAATTAGAACCAACTCGTTGTTTCCTAACACCAAGAACAGAGGTAGAGCAGGGGAGGCAAGGGGAGTGGGGAGCTAACAACAACGTGTACCAGGAGAAAATGTTCTGAAATTGATTTTTGTGATGATTGCACAAATCTTTTTAATACGAATGAGCAATTGCATAATATGTGGAGTATATGCCAATAAAACTATTTTTTCAATTATATTATTCGGGCTCTTACAGCTCTCATAACATTCAATATATCATTTGTATCAAGCATATTTGTATACATGTCGCCATCTTCTTTTCCAAATATTTTCTACTTGAACCCTTGGTATAAGCTTCTCTTTCCCTCTCCTTTTTTTTATTGGGGACTCACACAACTCCCATCACGATCCATACATACATCAATTGTATGCAGGCCATATTTGCATCCTTGTTGCCATCATCACTCTCAAAGCATCCTCCCTCCACTTTGGCCCCCAGTACCAGCTACCCATATTTCCCTTTCCTCCCCCCCTCACGTCTCCCACGAACCCTTAATAAATTTACAAATTGTTATTACTTTTTCATATTGTACACTGTCCAATGTGTCCCTTCACTCATTTCCCATTGTCCCTACCCCAGAGAGGAGGTTATATGTAGGTCCCTGAAATTGGTTCCCCCTTTCTATTCCACCATCCCAGTATCACCACTCCCACCACTAGTCCTGAGGAGTCATCTATCCTAAATTCCCCCATGGTTCCAACTGCACTATCCATCCCCTGGTGTAGCTGTATTTGTCTGGGAGAGCCAATAAAACTATTTTAAAGCGAACATCCAATAAATAAATAAAGTGAAATCCTTAACAATGAAAATAAAAAGTAAGCCTCGCTACTTTCCCCTGGTTGCCACAGACAACCACACACAGGCATCACAGAACAAATTATCACCATCATCATGTGATTATTGTTATTATTTCTGGTAATCAGAGGTGTTCAAGTGGGAGAAAAAAAATGGAAACTGATTAAATAATGGTGCACCTACCTTTCCAAGCAGGAAACACACAAAGAGAGACACAAATATGCACATCCATGCCCCGTGACCTCTTACTCTAAATTCTGCTCACTGATATGTACTCAACGACAGGTGCCCAATATGCTGTGCAGAGGCAGCTTCACCTGAATGATGACAAGAACTTTCTGTTGCATAATCGCCGGTGACAAAGGGTGAGATGTACATATGACTATACCATGGAGCCTGCTAATCACTGGGTTTGTTAAAGTTCAAATTGAAGCTCTGTTAAGAAAGTGTATGAGTGAAAGTTCAAAATAATTATTTTATATGATGCCTGGGTTAATTAGGGTTCTTGGATATCAAGTAGAAGTAGCCTGAGCAAAAGTGAATTCTTAAAGAATGCTAAAATGCAATAATAAATTTGAAGAAATATATTTAGAAAGGAATTAGGGAAAAGCAGAGACTCTTAGAGCAATTCTCACAGCAGACATAGTCTGAAGTACTCCTGCCAAGATGCACAGTTAATGAGTGGAGCATCCAAATGATGAATCACATTTGTCAAATGCCATTCATACATGTGCTGAATGTTCCCATCAAATTGCACCCAATGAGCATTGAAGTTATTTCCCAAAATTAAATCTCAATGATTTCTAGTCAGACAAAGGGTTCATAATCACTCCCCACAACAAAATCAGATGAACCCAATAAAAGATAGTGATGTTCATATGTCCTGTGTGTCATTACCATGTCAGTTCTAAAAGAGTAAATCAAAGAGCACTGCTACTAGGCCTTCTCGTTTGTAGATGCAAAGGTTTACTGCAAACAGAACATAAATAACATCTCTGTCATGGGTGGATGGCAACCGACAAGTGCTCTCAATAACATGCTTGTGTTAATCTCATTTGAGGTGCCTTCAAAAGAGGGTCCAATCACAATAGTGGCTTCGTAAGATATCTGCTGGGAAGAAAGGTCAGCTCAGAAGTTTATGGGGACTGTTTTGTGGGGAATTCCAAAGAAGTAAAAGATTTTCTCAAAAGATATCGGACAGGAGCTTATCACAGGAGCTTATTAGGGAGAAGTTTTAAGAAAATGACAACTCCATTAGGTAGGGGAGGGGGGATGCTAGGAAGATTTAAGCTAAGGGATTTTTTCCCACCATAATAATGCTCCTGCTCATCCTTGAACATTAACAAGAGTTGTCCAATGGCACTTTGTACTTGTTGGGAAACCATGTAGACCTGATCTTGTGTCTTCAGAGTCTTCTGTTCTCAAACCTAAAAGAACGCTTAAAAGAAACAATTGGAGACCAGCAAGGATACAAAAGCTGCCATTTTGACATGGTGCCAGAGTGCAGAATTCCTTATGGAAGGGTAGGAGAGATGGAAAGACCACTTTTAGATATGTGTAGACTTAGATGGAGACTAGATTGAGAAAGAACATATTCAACATTTTAAAAATAAACATTTCTATGTTTTTTAAAACTATGATTTTCTACTTACTCCCATATTACTGATTGAAATGGGGATGTGAAGATTTATATAACATTTATTTAACAGATTTGGGACATTGAGTTTTTCTAGAGATAGGTCTGGTGCCTAATTAACAGCTAGAGGAGATTACTGATGTTGACTTTTACACTCCTGTTTATCTCACAAGCCTACATCATGCTAATTGGCATCTGGAGCCAGAGGAAACATGTTTTTAACTGAACACTGACACCAGCATTCTATCACAGGGTGCATGCATGCAAGCACGTATGTGTAATAATAAAAGACTTATTGACTGGTTGACATATAAGTATCATTTTCTAACTCTGCATTTGCTTAGAGATACTAGGCAAAAGTATAGGCACGTATAGGTCAATGCTATTTGTACTTCTACAGTTAGAGAAGAAGTTAAAAATGGGGATTACATTTGACGATATCTTGGCAAAGTTAATGTATATAACAATCACAGCCATGTGAATTTTTGTGAGCTTTTTTACATTGTCCACTTTTTATTGGGACAGACTTTACATATCGTGCATTTTAATCATTCAATTATAGTAAGATGGGTGTAATCATCACCACAATCAATTTCTGAACATTTTCTTCTTGTACTCCTTGTTGTTAGCTCTCCATTTGCCTGCACCTTCCCCTGCCACTGGAGGATAAACCCCCCAAGAGATAGTGTACTGCCCTGGAGCTAGCAAGGGAGAGTCTGGAACCACGCTTAGGTCTGAATGTTTTGCAGGAAATGGTGGTTGACAGAATAGAGGACAGAGTTGTGTGAACAGGGTCACCTTGGAAGAGCTGTAATATTTAGATCTAAAATGCAACCAATGTGAAAATAGCCACGCTAAGAAAACAGAGGTGATAAATTCTCCCACCTCACTCATCTGCTCCTTCTGATCTTGTGCTTGGGCTCCGCTGTGGAGAAACCCACCTGGAATTCAGATGGCTACAGAGGCCTTCTATGCAGTCTCTGCAGCCAGGCTCATGTGGGCTATAGCAGGGCCGAGAAAAGTAGAGAGTAGATTTTACCCCACTCTTTAGTTGGCCTTCATTCCACAATCTGTTTGCTGTGCTTTACCGGGTGTAATAATCATATATATCCAAATTTAAATAACTGAGGAGTGCTCTGGCTCCACAGATACTCCAGGCTGGTGGTTTTAACAACAATGAATAGAAGTGAGATAGATGGTTACAACCAGTTAAGGATATGTCCCTGAAAAGAATGATGGCATGCCCCAAACAAACCCGAAAATAAGCATTGCCCCGATTCCTAATCCTTCCTCCTGTAGCCATAAACCCCTCCAAACAAAAACACCTCCACTCCCCAAGGGAACAAACAGAGAGAAAGGGGAGCCCGGGAGCTCGTAGTCTCCAAGGAAGCCCAAAGTCACTGTCGCTGCAGACTCACAGGGACACTATTGGACAGGAAAGAGGTGCCTCTCTGACTTTCTGAGACGGTGCTTTTCATAGGAGTAGATTAGTGGGTTTGAACTGCCAAACCTTGTGGCTCACACATCCCAAACCATAACCACCATGACACCAGAGCGCCCACGGAGCCACGGGAGAACCAATATTCCTGCAAGCCTGCAGATTATGTTCCGGCTCAGATGGCAAAACGTTCTTAATAGCCATCGACTGAGTCATCGGGTGTCTTTCACCTTTCTGTGGATACAAAATTAATTTTCCTAAATCCTTAATCATCCCTGCTGGCAATACTCCAAAAGGGAGCCTGCCCTAGCAGCACTTAGTCTAATTAGCTACCTTGAGTTTTGCCTATTTAGGCATTCAAATTACTACTTTAGTAACAGATCTTTTGCTTGCCAGCATTCAATTCTTCACATCCAAAGTTAACACTGATTTGAGCCAATTATCCCTAATGCTTTGATACCAAGGAGATTCTAACTCGACTCCAAAAATAATTTTTTAAGAATTATCTCTTCTCATAAAAGGCTGAGGATTTTTTTTCCCTTTTGTGTTTTCCCTATTCAAAATGAAAAGAAGGAAGGAAAGAAGGAAGGAGTCAAATGTGATATTTGTCTGATTTTCTTTTTGTTTTGGGGGCATCAGTGCCCTCTGGGAGTTTCTCAGCACTGCTCCTGAGAGCCACCACTGAATTTGAACCGCCAAGCCCCTGGGCCACGCATTCAACCACTTACGCCACCAGGCGTCTGACTTTCTTTTAGGAAGAAAATGTCTCCACCTCTCTGTCCTAATGCTAAGCCAGACTTTCTGGCCCTCGTGACTTGAACGATGGCTCACAATAACAGGAAACCCAAAGAAATGTGTCACTTCCACTCGAGGCTGGTGGCCTGAAGTTCAGGTCTTTCCTTTGATTCTCCAAAAGTTGTCCACCACACATCCAATGCATTCCCAAACCCTGTAAAGTTTACCTCCTAGATATTTCTCCAAACCGTACCCTCCTGCCTACTAACCGCCCCTGCCTGCATCCCTGCAGCAGCCGCTTCTCAATTAGCCCCTTACTCCAGTCTCCTCCCACTCCAGTCTACACTCCACCAAGCTGACCTTCCTTGCTCAAGCTCAAATCTTGTACGATCGCTTTGCTGCTTAAACTCCTTGCAGGCTCCTCCTTGTGTACAGGATCAACTCCCAACTCTGAAATGAGCAGCCAAAGGACGCCAAACCTGGCTAGGTCCAAACTGAGTGCCCTGGCCTTATTCTGATCCACGGGGCACATGCAAACCTTTCACTTCCACACCTCTATCCAGGCTATTTGGGGGGCTGACATGCCTTCACCCTCTTCCTTTCAGATTTGACTTAGGCTTCACCGCAATCCCAGATCTTGCGCTCATTGCCTGAGCTGGCAACTCCAGGGTCGCTCCACATGCTCCCGTGGGCTGTGTGCGTGCCTCGGTCCTTGCACCTAACAGACAGACCTGGGAAAGTTCACGTCCTCTCCTGGGGGCGGCAGCTCCGTCATGCTCTGTGTGGGCCTTGGCTCCCTGGTGTCTGCATAAGATTTTGCTGACGAAGTGTGCGAACCGCTGCTGCCGATCACTGGCCCCGGAGCACTGCGTGTCCTCGTGGTCCATGCGGCGGTGCACACGTGGGTGGGAAATCAAATGCACATGATCCTTCAACCCAGAAATGCTTTTCACCGTAGGAGAGACAAACAAGAATGATTTTAAAAAATCAAAAACCTCTCCAAAGATGTCAAAAGTTGGAATCGTGTGAAGGTGAGAGCGGTGTGGTTTATGCAAAACTGTGACCTTTTCTTTTAAGAGGAAAGAAGAGAATTACTCATGAACCACGGAAATTCGGGGCAAGGAAGTCATCTTGCCCGAGTTTCTCCCACCAGGAAGAGAACGAACCTGTTGGCATGTTTCTAAACCCTGCCTGACACCTTGTCATAGAGGCAGACAAGGCACAATTCTAGCTTGAGACAGCTCTGCTCCCCAGGTACCCTGTGACTATTCGTCCAGAAGCCACTTCTCTCCATTCATAAGAGAACAAGGAGGCAAGATGGAAAACCAATAGGCCTGCTTCTATGAAAGAAGCAAGCCAAGTTCAAACTCTGCGGCAGACAGCACGTGCATCCTTGTCTGTGGCCTCTCCTGAGAGCACCTCGTCTGCCCTCCACCAGACTCTCCCCTCACCAGCCACCAGGCAATTGCCCTGGAAGGAAGGACGGGAGATGAAGCAGAGACAGTCTTTAGAAAAGGCAAATGAGTGAAGCCACTGCAGGGGAAGGAAATCAAGAATTAAGTTGCTTCTGGGGATTGCTGGTCAACACGGTTCAGAAAAAGGTGTCCCTTTGGCCAAAGAGAGGCCGCAGTTCATTCGGTTTGATGGCACCCAGGGCAGTCAGAAGTCCTGGTGTCACCCCCTGCCCTCTCACGGACCCCCTTTCCGGACCAGACCAGACTGCTTAGTAATGTTTATCGTCAACTGAGATCGTAGACTAATAAATAGGTGATAGATGTCGCTGTCAATCACTTGAATAGAATGTTTCTGATATGAATACTAACAACAAGATTCTTTCTGCAAAAACCTTCTATATTGAATTGTATTACCAGTAACAAAATTATGATTAACTGAGCAGCAGACTTTTAAAAATTATTCTTTTTCTGGAGTTACAAACCATTCTCATAACTTTATTGACATGAATTCATGAATACCAGTTACCACAGATTGTAGCTAAAGCACCGGAAACTTTGACGCAAACAGAGCAACAATGAAAAAAATCCCCCAAACTCCTGCCACACCTAACACACCGCTCTTGCTCACAGTAAGATGCAAGCGCCAAGAAAAAGTTCAGACATCAATTAGCATTGTCTTTCAGCCTTGGAGAGGTTTTGATACATGAAAGGAGACCTTACAGAAGACGTCTTTGTTGCTATTACTAACTACAGGGATATTTTCAAACAAAAATAAGAAACGTGTGCATGGCAGTGGGTTTGAGTTTGAGCCCCGACGCTGACCCCGGGCACAGTCCCCACCCCGTGCGCTCCCCCTATCGGCACCACTGGAGAAAGGGACCCTAGTACTTCCAGTTTGGCCTGGTTGTAAGTTTTGTTTGTTTTGTTTGATTGCTTAGTTTTGTTTTAATCATTTTTTGGGGGGGGGGGGCGCTTTCATAGTTCAATCACATCAAGCAGTATTGTACAATTGCTATCGCCATCAGTTTCAAGAACATTTTCTTTCTTCTTGAACGCTTTGATAATCCACTCTCCTCTCTCCCCAGGAAAAACCACCCCTTTAAAAAAATTTTTTCTATAGCTTACACATACAATTCTGATATCCATTCACATACAGTTCTGATACTCGCGCCCCCTTGAATGGAGCTGTGTATGCTCCTTGCTGTTTTCCCTGCTGCAGAGTGCCGGTGGCTCAGTTTGGGGTTGCTGAACTCAAGGTGATCAGTGCAATCCCATCAGCCTCTCCTCAGGAGAACGTTGAGGCTTCTGCTCAAGAAAAGACTTACATTTTCTGGAACCCAAAGGGGCCTCTCTCCCCTGCCTTCCAGGGCTGTTTTGAGTCAGAAGTGACTCTGTGGCAGTGGGGGGTATTGCGTATCGTAAATGTGGGACCTGGTTGCTCTATCTCCAAAGAGCAGAAACAGCTGAACAGAGTTTGGGGCTTGTTTGTTTAATTAGCTCTTTCAAAGTACGGCATCAGTATTCAGATTCCCAAACTCATTGCCATGGAACCAATTATGACTCATAGCGACCCTCTGAGTAGAGTGAAATTGCCATTTGGGCGTTCTAAGTCTGTAATTCTTTCCCGGAACAGACTTCCTCTTTCTTCTGAGAGCCCCTGGTGAGTTCAAACAGCTGACTTTGTGGTTATCAGCCCAACTCTCCTTCCTTCAGGTAATGCCAGGGTTCTTTATGCCATATATGCTTACTTAAGATATATGGTAAAACACATAAGCATATCTAAAACACACATTTTTACAGCAAATAGGTAAGGAAAGAGAGGCACTAACAATTTTCATAATCACACCACCCAGTGATCACTGCAACAGTGTCCATATGGGTTTGTTTGTTTGTGTTGGCATCACTGCCCTCTGGTGGGAGTGGGAAACCCAACCTTGCTGCTAGAGAGCTGCTGCTGGATTTGAACCGCCAACCCAGTGGGCCACAGTCCCACACTCAACCACTACACCACTGGGGCTCAGCTGCAAATGTGTCCTTATGTTGATGTGGTTAAGAGTCCACAGGAGTGATGATAACAACAGGTCTGCAAATGTGGTGTGCATACAATTGATGTGTGTGATGATCATGATGGGAGTTGGAGGAGCCCCCAATGGAATGATTTTTTTCAAAAAGAGGGGAAAGAGGAGAATTGAGAGGATTCTAGATTGACCTTGGTGCTCGATTCTCCTTTTCTCCCCCAATCCTCCCCTAATCTTCTTGGTATCGCTACTCTCCTTGCTGGCCCTCAGGGATTTATCTATCCTGGATTCCCTGTGTTGTGGGCTCTTATCTGTAGCCATGTGCATGCTCTGGTCTAATCCAATTTGTAAGGTGGAATTGAGGTCATGATAGTGGGTGAAGGAAGCACCAAAGAGCTAGAGAAAAGTTCTGTGTTTCATTGGTGCTATACTGCACCCTGACTGACTCATCTCTTCCCTGTGACCCCTCCGTAAGGAGATGTCCAATTGTCTACAGACAGACATTGAGTCTACACTCCATGCCCCTTTCATTCATATTCCATATAGTTTTATTCTGGGTGGTAGATGCCTGATACCTTATCCCATTGACACCTCATGATCACACAGGCTGGTGTGCTTCTTCCATGTAGGCTTTGTTGCTTCTGAGCTAGATGGCCATTTGTTTATCTTCAAGCCTTAAAAACCCCAGAAGCTATATCTTTTGATAGCCTGACACCATTATCTTTCTCCCCCACATTTGCTTGTGCACCCATTTTGTCGTCAGAGATTGTGTTGGGAAGGGGAGCATCACAGAAGGCTGAATTGTTAGAACAAAGTGCTCTGTTAAGGGTGTGCTTGAGTTGAAGCCCAATGTCCATGTGCTACCTTAATTCTTAACATATAGATATGAGAAAAATCACAATAATTTTATTGGGGGACCTTATAACATTCCATACATCAATTGTATCAAGCATATTTATACATATGTTGCCATCATAATTTTCTAAATATTTACTTCCTATTTGAGGCCTCCCTAGGTATTAGCTTCTCTTTCTTCCCTTTCTTCCCCTTCCCACTCTCATGACCCCTTGATGACTTATAAATTATTATTGTTTTCAAGTCTTACACCGATGTTTTTGTTGTTCGTCTGCCTGGAGAGGGAGGCAGGGATTATGTATCCATCATTGCAATCTGTTTTTCCTTCCCCCCTTCCGCCCCCACCTTCTCCCTACCATCCCGGTATCACTACTCCCATTTCTGTTCCTGGGGGAGTTATCTGACCTGGATTCTGCCTGTTGTGTGTTCTTATTTTTACCTGTGAACAATGCTAGCCAAAACTGAAAGATGGGACTCTTCCATGAGAATGCTGAAATTAACTTCCCACTACATTTTCATCTTAAATTGCTATTGGGAGTGGAGGTAATTCATGTAGCCTTTACTTTAGAGGTAGGCAAAGATTGTTGTCAAGATATTGTGGAAGAAAGTTTGCTTATATGGCTGCCCTGGAGCTGCACTGATTGATGACAACAAAAGTACATTGGCATCAAATAACTGCTAGCATCATAGATTACCCAACTGGCGAAAGTCCAAACTAATATGAAAGGTTAGAGGTATCTTTTAATGGTTAATCATTGAGCTTAAGGAAAAACATCTATGTGTTACATTTCACATCTCTTAAAATTAGGAAGTGTTTGGCAGTTTAAAATTTTTTCCATTATAAGACATATTACATTACAATTTACTTCGAAGTATAACTTACAACCAAGTCAATTCAAACATACATGCATTGGCACTTTAGAGCAAGAGCAAACATTTTTTATTATAAATCATGCTATTGGAGGCTCACACAACTCTTATCACAATCCAGACATACCTCCATTGTATGCCAAGCACATTTGTACATTTGTTACCATCATCATTCTCCAAACATTTGCTTTCTACTTGAGCCCTTCGTATCAGCTCCTCATTTTTCCCCTTCCTCTTCACCCCCTCCCTTGATAATTTAGAAATTATCATTATTTTGTCATATCTTACACTGTCCGGCATCTCCCTTTCACCCACTTTTCTGTTTTGTGTTGCCCTGGGAGGGAGTTATATGGTAATAGGTTCCCTCTTTCTATCCCACCTTTCCTCCACCCTCCTGTTATCACCACTCTCACCACTTGTCCTGAAGGGTCCATCTTTCCTAGGTCCTTTGTGTCTCCAGGTCCTATCTGTACCAGTGTACATCCTCTGGTCTAGCCAGATTTGTAAGGTAGAATTGGGATCATGATAGGGAGCAGGGAGAGAAGCATTAAACAACTAGAGGAAAGCTATATGTTTCATCATTGGTACACTGTACCCTGACCAGCTCATCTCCTCATCACGAGCCTCTTATAGTTAAGGGTAAACTTTTAAAAAACAAATTGTTTGAACCTTTACAATTAGGCCATAGTATAAAGACACTCTATGTCTTACATTCAACAAATTCATACTAAAATAGTCTATTTTTGAAGCATAAGAGCCAACAAAACTTTAAATATGCTCCAAGTTCATAACATTATATGTACATGAGTCTTTCCTATATACTTAAAATTCACATTTTAAGTAAGCTTTGCAGGGATGGTTTCCTAGGCCAGATCACTGTCACTCTCTCATGCAGTGCTAGAATACAAACATGTATTTTGAAAGCTACACAGCAATTGCTCAATACTGTGTATCAAATGCATTTGGTGCAATTGTTGGCAGATACCCATCTACTGGATGTTAAGAAGCAGGAGTCTTGGTGTGTAGTGTGCCTCTTGGTGTGTAGAGGTGCCCGTGCCCTTTCCACACTCACCACTGTATAATTACTAACATGTAACTAGCTACTGAGAAAAAAATCACACTTTATTCTAGCAATACATTAATTGTGCATATGACCAGTCAAGTGTTTCTAGGATATTTAAACCTCCAAGGTTTTCAACCCTACTTTGTTGGAGCTACATGCTTATAATCTGATCCACTTGTTTTCAATAAGTAAACCCACTGCTCCCTGAATGAGAAATTAGTATTTTCTCCAATAAAAAATAGAAAAACTTGATCTATTACTTCCCAAATCCAATCTGGAATGGTTTAACACTTAGGAGTTAAGTCAAATGAAAACATAATTATCAAGAAACTATTGGCAGAAGTTGAACTGATAAAATCCTTACACCACAGTGCACACATAAAGCAAATCCACTCATTTTCTAGGTTAGTTTTACACAAATAGATTAATTCGCCAGTGGCTTTGTTACAGGCCCTTTTTTAGGAAGATACTTAAATGTAAACATTAGTACTTAATGTACACCTGTGCTTTAAGGAAGATTTTCAGTTGAAGTGTCATCTTTCCTTTATCAGAAGGACTAGAGGAAGCAGGAGACCGGTAGCTTAGTAGTTTGGGGAGAAGACTTGGGGATAGGCACTGACTACATTTGGTTTCAGTATGGTTCTGGTTCATTTGAGACTTAAAAAGTAGGCCGGGGCTGGATAAGCTAGAGCTCAAATTTTGACTCTTTGGTAAATGTACTTTGTTCTTTCCCATGCTTGCATGGCCAGCCATGCAACAGCTGATGGCATGTCCTCTTTCCTTGTTGCTAAGGACAATCTCCATTAAGGATTCTGACCCTGGGTCTCCCATCTAGGAAGCTGTTGCTGGTTCTTGCTGACATTCTTCCATTGAGGGACTGCCGTGTGAAATCTCGCTCCACCAACCACCTTTGACTTCTCCGTCACCTCTCAGTCTGCTTTTCAGCTTTCAGGATCTCCACTCTGTCCCCTTCCTTGTTGCCAAGCCCAGGGATAATAGGTGTTGCTTTTGGAGGAATCTTTTCCTTTGTCAGAATGTAGAAGGTCTCCTGGACTCACCTAGGAGTCACCGTGGGCTCAGTGACACCGAGTTTCATTTGCTGGTGTATCTTGTCATCTGCCATTTTACAATGGATAACAATAGTGAAACAATCTACTCCCTAATTGCGCATTAATACGTCATGTCTGGCTCTAATGCACACTGAGGTAGGAGGAGAGAACAGAACTTGCTGTGATCATTAAAGTTATATGTCAATTTGGTTGAGCTGTAATTCCTAGTAGTTTTGCTGTTATGTCATGACGGGCTTTACTGGCTATGTCATATTGTATTGTCTTATTCCGTTTTGTAATTCCCATGCAATCATCCTCCATAACACAATTCATTTTTTGCAGAATGACCAGTCTTTGGAATCCACGTATGTTGACAAATAAAGGTTGGGCATAATGGAATGTTGGTTCTGGAAAACATCATTTACAAGTCACCACTATCATGTCAGTTCTGACTCTTGGAGGTCCTCAGGCAGTTAGAACTGTCCCCATGAAGTTCTGAAATGGTAACTTTTTATGAGAGTAGAGAGCCCCATCTTTCTTCTGTGGAGTAGCTGGTGACCTTGAACTGCTGACCTTGTGGTTAGTAGTCTAACCACTGTTCCAAGGCTCCTTGTAAACTATAATTGGAGGGTCCTTTATGTAACTGGTTGAGCAAACTGAGTCGTGGTTACTATGTCACCCACGACCCAGCTCATGAATCACCGGCTGCATTTCTTTCCCTTGCTCACACCTGACCTACACACGCAGGGATCCTTGGTGGCACAGTGGTCATGTGCTTGGCTACAAACCAAAAGGCTGGTGGTTCCAGTCCACAAACTGGCTCTTCCACATGAGACAAATGTGGCACTTGGCTTCTTTGAAAGTTTGTAGCCTTAATAAAGAGGTGGGAGTAGTTGAATTGAATTGACCTGATGGGCGTGTGTTTGATTTTTGCTTTGGCCAGATGTGTAGGGAGCCCAGTAGCTTACCTGTGTACTCTTAGGGGAACTATATCCGTTAGCGAGGAACACCTGTGGTATAGTGAGCTACGAGTTGGGTGGGTAGCCGCCAAGTCAGTTGCTTGAAGCCACTAGCTTCTCTGTGGAAGAAAGATGGGGTTTCTACTCCTGTAAATGGTCACAGCCTTGGAAACCCACAGGGGCCATTTTACCCCATGCAAGTAAAAGGCAGCATCAACTTGATGGCAGTGAGTTTGGTTTGGTTGTGGTATCTCCACTAGCGACCTGAATCAGGACAAGTGCGTGACACTTCCCAACACCTAGCTTCAGTCCAAGGGGTTCTAGCTTCTAAGCACAGTGAGGACTAACAAGCCACCATCAGTTCTCGTAAGGCACCAAGGGAAAGAGTAGATAATATGTAAAGCCTTGAAGTGCCTTGAGGAACAGGAGAGACCATTTGTGCCTTTTACATTGATTTTGGTCCCTCAGTACCTCATGTGTGCTGCCAGATCCATTCTGGTAATAGGAGTGAAGCAGATCTGGGCAGCAAACTGTAGTGTGCTATGTACAGATTTTCACATTAAAATGCTAAAGCCTTGGGATTCACACTAGCCCGGCATGGGCTAAACAGAACCTAAACGGATTAGAATGAGGGCACCAATGCAGCATCTTCTTCACCTATCTGTGCAGTCCACATGAATCGCTGGGGTGACTCACCATGCAGAAGGAAGGGTTTCTCAGCATCTCTGAGACTTTCCAGCAGAAGGCGGATGTCCTGCATCCCATCCCTTTCCTCCTTAGGCTTTGGTCGGAAACGAGGGTCCATACAGGCCAACAGAGCTCTATGCCTCTCATGTGGAGAATCCCCCTGACATACATAATGCCAATTAGACAGACTTGGCTTTCAGGGGTCACCACTTAGGTAGACTCATCCTTGCTGATCTGGAACCTCCTCCCAGAGTGTTAGGGAGTGCCAACCATATTTTCTTTCTTGTCTGCTCCAAGGCTAAAATAGCTTTGTATTTTTATTTCTATCACACAGTCAAGGCTTCTGGGCTGCACAGAGTGTGGTCTGAGCCCCTTGTTGCAGGCAGAAAGCTGCCAAATGAGATTCGGTCTGCTGGTGGCAGGCAGATCTCCAAAGAATGAAGTGAGCCACCCCAATCAACCTGCACAGGGGAAGGGAGGGTCATGCCTGATGCCCGGAGAAGGGAGTGCAGACTAAGGGGAAACCCCTGGCAGCTAAATAAGAGAAATTTGAATTCTAATCCTGTTCTGCTACTCGTTAACTCTGTGATCTGGAGCAGTTATTCAATCCTTCTGAATCTGTTCTTTTATCTGTAAAATGAAGGTCAACAATATCTTGATTATGGGATTGCTATGCGGATTCAATGGCACAAGGCAGGTAAAACACCTGGAGCATAATAGAATTTAAAATTGAAAACTATTATGGCTTTGCAGCACAGAAATGATGGCGTTCTGCTCTCTAAGTGCACCATTACAAGATCCTGAAATCCATGTGATATACTCCGATTGTTCCAGAGAATAGATTCAACAAGAAGCATTGTCATTTATAAAGGAAACCGTCAACAGACTCATCATGTTATGTCCTAATTAATATCCTCTACTTCTCTATTTTCTAAAACTCACTGTAAAGGCACCACAGAACTCAGAGACCAAATTCATAGTGAAAGGGTTTACTGAGGAAGTTAACAAGTTGTCATGTCAGAAATGCTCAGGATTGACTTTGCTTATCAGAACATGTTATGGAATTCTTTGAGGTCTGATAATAAATACCCAAAAGGGCATGACACTCAGCTCTGTTCAACCCAGAGGTATTCAGCTTCAATTCTGTGGGTCAGCAAATACATTTCACTGTCCAGAGGCACCCCACCTCAGTAAGTGTCACCCCGAAGGCTCTCACATACACTTCTGCAGGTCAGAGACATGCCACTTCCCAAAGCCAGCCTTCTGGACAAAAGTGCTCAGCTATTCCATGGGTTGGAAAGTGTATCACATTGTTCTGTGCTTTGGCTCCTGGTCTGGCTGCTGCTCCTCTTATGGTACAACTGTCTTTGGGATCTAGGACGTTTACATGTATGGATCGTGGGTCGAGGCCCCACTCCACTCCTGGCTCTTACTGGAAATGAGATCCCTCCTTCTGTTTCTCAGAAGGTTGATCTTATATGCAACAGGTTTGTAACTCCTCTCAGGTGAATCCTATCAATATCTCACCCACTTTCGTGCCAGTACCATGCAGGAAAAAGTCATTTGGTGGCAGTAAGAGCCTTTGGCTAGGTTTTAGTCCCATAAAATAATTCATTGTCCCTGAATATCATCACTTGCATATCACTGAATTATGGTACATGTATTCATTTCTTGGGAGAGTTTTGACAACAACAACAAGAAGAAACAAAACCAAACTCATTTCCATCAAGTCAACGCCAACTCAGAGTGACTCCGTAGGACAAGGTAGAACTTTCCTTGTGACTTTCTGAGGCTGTGACACTTTATGGGCATAGAAAGGCCTGCCTTTCTCTCTTGGAGTGGCTGGTGGCTTCAAACTGCTGACTTTGTGGTTAGCAGCCCGTCTCGTAATCACCATGCCATCAGCACTCCTTTATGGCAGTCATAGCAACACACTTCAAATGAGGTCATTTTTCAGAACCGAATGGTATTATCTCACACATGTGGAAGCTAGAAACCCAAGTGATGGTGTTGGCTAGTTTGAGCCCTTTAAAGGCCCAGATGATGAAATCACACTATGCCTTTCTCCTGTTTCTGATGGCTACAGGTGTTCCATAGTTTGCAGCTGGCATCTTTAACATGTCTCCCTTTTGCTGTGCAACTTCTTCTCTTTTGTGAATACACTCACCATAGAGGATCAGGACCTATGCTCCTTTAGAAGCCCCTCGTTATATCATATCTGATACATGTTCAAAGATTCTGTGGTTTACCAGGGTCATATTCATAGGTTTATCAATTATAAGACTTCAACGCATCCTCTTTGAGAGACATAATCCAATCCATGGAATAGACGGACTTCTTCAGACGTATGCCCAATCTTTCCTGATTGGGTTTGCACTTCGTGATGCATGTTTAGGGATGCCCCTGGGGGGTCCTGGGGACAGGTTTTATTACACAGCGATTGAGACCACCACACATCCCCATAATGCGGAGCGCCACCAAATTAGCACAGCAGGTAGCAGTCCATTTTGGCAGAATATCTGCAAACCACAGGGAGTTCACGTATGTTCATCAACTTGCAACAGATTTCCCCCAAGGTCCGACAAGTGCACTTTCTCTTAGTGATGTGTGTTTTCTGATGAACAGAAAACCGGGGAAGAAGGCTGCTTAAGGTCTCAAGCCAGTTAAAACAGTTGCCATGGAGTTTATTGTAACACATGGCAACACCGTGGGTACCAGAAGAGAGATGTGTTCCAGCTGACGTTCAGTGGCATGGTTTTAAAACTTAGTTCACCAGGCTT
>PVJH01021853.1:0-37795 GCA_004026705.1 Nesogale talazaci
GAGTCAAGACTGAGAATGACGATCCTTTTAGTTTGAAGGATGGTTCTGTGGTGCAGTTTAAGATGAAGAGGCATACGCCACTTAGTAAACTAATGAAAGCTTATTGTGAACAGCAGTGTTTGTCAAGGAGGCCGATCAGATTCTGATTTGATGGACAGCCAATCAATGAAACAGACACACCTGCACAGTTGGAAATGGAGGGTGAAGATACAATTGATGTGTTCCAGCAGCAGATAGGAGGCGTCTTCTAAATGGGAGCCTGCTCCTTTCCTCCAGAACTCTCTTCCTACCAACCAAGAACTCATTCTCAATTAGAAAACCACAATTTGGTTCCACCGCATCCAGACTACTACCGTGTATTTTTCTCTCTTTCACTTCCGCTTCCCCATTCCTTTATTGTTAAAGTGATCAGACATCCCCCTTTTTAACAATTTAGCGAGGTCCTGTGGCATTTTAAAATAAAAATAAATATATTACAATACTATTTTGCTTTCCATGAACATTTTTGTTGCTCCATATAGACCAAATTTTTAATCAAGAACTCACCCCCCCCCCCACCCCCGGCCAATGGTTTCTCACTTAAAATCTGGTCACTTTAATTATTGTACAAAAGTAACTGGTGCGTGTGTACAAGCATACTGTATTTTCCCCTTTGTTTATTTTGTTTTTTACTAAACAACCAATCATATGGTTTGATCAACATCAAGTGGAGATGGCATGGGGAAAAGACTGATTCTATGCAAACACCCCCTTCTCCACTAGTGGCACACTCATTCAGCTCCTCTTTTCATATTACAGTAAGTTATTTTGCACTCACTGCTGAACAAAAACAAAAAAAGACATAAAAAATCCTTGCACACCTTATTTGGTTGGAGAATTTTAATGTTTTTCAATTATCATTGTAACACCAAGTACAATTTTATAACTTTTTTGTACATAGCGGTTATATGTAGGGCAATCTGTCTTTAAGTAGGAGTGATAGGTAGGCTTGTTGTGCCAACGTGGCCAAAGTTGGGTCGGTGTTGTGACAGGGCCAATGAACACATGTGAGATTCATTGAAAAGCGGGGATATAAATGACTGGGCGAGTCTCTCTTTTCTCTCTTGCTCTTGGATCTTCAGACCAGCCAGCTGCCTTGTTTGTCCTGTGCCTCAGTTTGCAAGCTACCCTACCTACAGGACACCTAATCTGTGGACCGTGTTGCTGTGAGTTGAGGTTCCCTCAAGTGCTGCTTTGCCCCACTACTGGAACATACATCTCTTTGGGTGGAGACTGTCAGACCCTGTCGTCTGGCTGACTGCCTTGCTGTTTGCTGTTTGTGGCTGGATAACCCGAATGGCTCGACAGAGGACTACTCGGTGGTCAAGACTTGAAGGACTGCCCATGTTCTAGCTGTCTCACGCAAGTGAGTTGCACTGAGCCATTTGTACTTCTTTATAGCTTAGCTAACTGTTTATTTCTTATGTTAGATATCTTTCTATCTATATAAATATATAGAGAGAATTATTAGTGTCCTGGTTTTGTTTCACTAGAGAACCCTGTCTAACACAATAGGGGTAAATTACTTTGAAACAAATTAAGCCTAGATAGTTTTTCCTTCAAGTCAAGGGTCTTGTTGTTTAAATAAACTTCTTCTTTAAAAACAGCTACAATTCCAGCTCCACGGAACAAAGGCTGGGCCTCCTACTCCCATCACCTGAGGGCAGTGATGCCCCCCCCAAAAAAAAAACAGCTACAACAAAAAACAGAGGAATTTAGGGACTGAGCCCCGGTGGCGTAGTGGTTGAGTGCAGGACTGCAGCCCACGGACTTGGTTCAAATCCAGCAGCAGCTCTCCAGGAGCAAGGCTGGGTAACTCCCACGACCACCAGAGGGCAGTGATGCCCAAAGCAAAACAAAACAAACAAACAAACAAAACCCAGAGGAGTTTGATCTTAGTTGGGGTCAGTTTTTTAAGATGGAAGGAGGGTGAGATCGATCAGTTCTTTTTTGTCATTATTGTTTTTGTTTGTTTCTCATTTTGTTGTTTATCATTTGTATAACTTTCTGTATATATAAAATCCAGTATAATAACTGGATTAAGAATTACCTAGTTTGGGGCTGAGCCCCGGTGGCGTAGTGGTTGAGTGCAGGACTGCGACCCACTGGCTTGGTGGTTCAAATCCAGCAGCAGCAAGGCTGGGTAGCTCCCACAACCACCAGCGGGCAGGGATGCCAAAAAAAAAAAAAAAGAATTACCTAGTTTAAGGGAGGCTGGGGGGATATGGAGTGTTAACAACAGTATGAGACAGAAGAAAATGTTCTGAAATTGATTGTGGTGATGATTGCACAACTCATCTAACTAGTGAGTTGTCTGATACATTTATTATATGCCAATAAAACTATTTAAAAAATATTTACAGCCTCAGAAATCTAAAGGGGAAATTCTACTCTGTCCTATGGGTTTGTTATGGGTCATAATCAACTCAATGGTAGTGATTTTGAATTTTTAAATCTTACCAGAAACGGATCACTAATAAGGGTTCAGGAGTTTGAGCTTCCATTCTTTCAGTTAACGGTTTATTCACACTGGTTAACCAAGTACTCAGCTGCTAACTCAAAGGTTGGCAGTCCAAAGCCTTCTAGTCATTCCACAGGAGAAAGCCCTAGCAATCTACTCCTGTAAGATTGCAACCAAGACCCTATGGGGCAGTTCTACTCTGTGGGTCAAAATGGACTCTGTGGGACCTAACAGTAGCGTTAATAACAATATAGGTCAAGTGTGACAGTTGTTTTCTTTTTTATTGAATATTACTCAAAGTTTATAAATTACAAATCCTGTGGTTAATTCTTTGTCCTCACTTTGACTGTTCAGCAGTATGTGATCCAGTTCATCACCTTCCCCCCTGCTGTCTTGGTTTCCAGGACACCATTCCCTCCTCACCACTCTGTGCTGGATTTTACTTCCCAAGTTTGTTTTTTGGTTTCTTCTCTTCTTCACAATCTCTTAATGCCACTTCCCCTACACTCACTACCTTAAGATTTTAGCCACTCGTGGGGACATTGAGTTGCAATTTAATGGAAAGTTTTTTATAGAGAAGGAAAAAATCGGAGCATAAGCCGCAACTAAGTAAGTATGATATTACATCTGCAAGTTCATAAGAATTAGGAAGTACCTGAATCTTTTAAGTACAAGCCACTTAAAAGTCTACAGGTATTTGGTAAGCTGGAACTAGGATCTTAAAACCTCTAAGGTGCAGTTATTAGCCTCTCTGTGTCTATAGGAAAGAAGGATGAAGAAAAAATAAAGAAATGTGGAAACATTTAGTCCAGCTCACTAATGGACCACACGAATCTGAGCTGGAAAGAATTAGTGGGTAGCTGGCTGCTCATCACCAACTACCCTGAAAGGCATCATAACAAGAGGTCCCAGACTGAGGGGGAGGGGGGTTGCGGAATTGGAACAAAACTCAAAATTATTCAAAAGACTAAGCTTACTGATCAGATAGAGGCCAGAGGGACCCCTGAGACTGTGGCCCTTAGTCATCCTTCTGGAAATGAATTCACTCCTGTGGCTTAACTTCCAGCCGAACAGTAGATAGATCTATAAAGGTGGCAATAACACGAGTGAGGTATGCACACCTTAGAGTAACCATCTATTTGAGCTGCGGAGGGCAGCATTTACCTAAGGAATGATAAAGTTCAGAAGGGTTAGGAAAAAAGGAGTAGAAGCATGAAACCCAAAGAGGAAGTGGGATAAGTGACATCACATTGTGGAGACTGCACTCAATGAGATGAAACAAAATGCATTTAAGTTATAGATTGGAAAACTGATCTGGCTCTGTAAGCCTTCACCGAATCCACGATAAAAAGGGTTTGTTTGTTTGTTTGTTTGTTTTTGTTTGTTTGCTAAGGACTATAAATAGGTGGCTCTTTGAGATCTGGAAACAATTTTTGCTGTCAACAATTAAGGCTAACGTTTTCAGTTGGACAGAAATGAAAGAAGGATAACTTTTCCTTGACTTAAAATTCATATATATATATATATATATACATATATATGTGTATATATAGTGTTTATATTTTTTACCAATATATTCTGGAGTGCTGGGTAAGTGTGGTCTATAACTTTTTGGTGCTTTCAAAGGAGAATGGCAGCAGATTGAGCCTAAGACTGCAAGGAGGTGTACATAAGTAAGCAGAGTACACTGCCTATCTCTACAGACTGGAAATCTACCCTAAGCCTAAGACAGCTCGAGGCAGGTCTAGATACCCTGTCTGGCCTGGTTTAAAGACATGTCACATCTAACATGGAGCTGGTGAACTTGGCAGGGTTGCCTTGTTTTTGCAGGGCTCACAAATTTCCTGCCTTCATTCCTTTTAATGGGAAATATTTTAGTTCTTTACTCTGACAATGTTCCATCTTAGTTTTCAAGTTTTGTAGGGTTTTATTGTATTTTTACCTGCAGTTTAATAGGCAGTGCCAAGAATCTACATGGCTGGGAAGAAAAATTCATTAAGATAGAGGAACAGTGCGGCCACTGGGATGGAGGTTCAATTCCAGCAGCGGCTCCACAGGAGCAAAGGCTGGGTCTCCTACTCCCACCACCAGAGGGCAGTGATGCCCCCCCCCCAAAAAAAGATAGAGGAACAGATTTAGGATCATTCTCCCTGCAAAAAAGAAAGAAGAATTCTCAGGTCTTGAATTGCAGCTCCTAACTAGAAGATATTTGTTGAAATATGAAAATAAAAATAGAAGATATTTTATAGCTCAAAATTGTATTCAATCTACATTGTCTCACTTCAGCATGACTCAGATGTTCTCTAAACAGGATTTAGATAAAAAGGAAAATGGGTTTTAAAATTTTATACTCTAAGGTCATTTGATGATTTTTACATACACAGACTTCAGGAAATGAGATCACAGTTCACAATTTTTATTGTCATATAATGACTGTCGCTTTTTATTACATAGCACAGAATGTTTTCAATTTTAGGCAGATAAGAAATCGGATGACTGTCCCTTGTCATGTGTACCTGTGGAATGGATTCGGACTCAGAGTGATCCTGTAGGGAAGAGTAGAACTGCCGCCACAGCGTTTCCTAGGATGTATTCTTTACAGAAACAAATCTAGAGTGGATGCAAGTGAACGACTTTTCATTGGCTGCTGAGCATTAACTACTGCACCTCCTGGTCCTTGGCTGTGCCTTGGTGATGCATCATCCCTCGGTCTTCATGGTTGTGGGTTTGGTTTTTTGGGATCTCCACAATTCAGTTGTGTTAGTCTATCTGAGTCGGTCCTGCTTTCACATCGCTTCTCTTCGTCAACAAGCATCCAACAAAACTAAAAGCAACTTCTACCTGAGGGTAATTTATAAAATCATTTGCTGTTTTGTACATATCAAGTAACTTATGATCAAAAGGAAAGAGAGAGATCAGCACAATTATTCCTTTATAAAAAATTTTATTCACTTTATTGGGGTCTCTTATAGCTCTTATAAAAATCCATACATCAATGTCTCGAGCACTTTGGTACAAGTCTTGCAATCATGTCCAAAATATTTTCTTTCTACTCAAGCCTTGGGATCAACTCCTCTTTTTTACCCTCCCTCCCCCATCCTCCCACCCTCGTGAGCCCTTGGTCATTTATAAATTATTTTATTTTCATATTTTACACCATCCATTGTCTCCCTTCACCCACATTTCTGTTGTTGGTCCCCCTGGTGGGTGGGGTTGTATATCTATCATTGCTATCAGCTCCCCCTTTCTTCCCTTTCTCCCCCACCTTCCCACCTACTCTCATAGTATCATGACTCTCATCATAAGTCCTGAGGGGTATACCTGTCCTGGATTCAATGTGTTGAGAGCTTTTATCTGTAATGGTATACATATACATTTCCTGGTCTAGCCAGGTTTGTAAGGTAGAACTAAGGTCATGATAATGAGGAGTGGAAAGGCAGAGGAATCAAAGCATTAAAGAACTAGAGGAATGCTGTGTATTTCCTTGATGCTGTATTGCACCCTGACTGGCTCATCACTTCCTTCAGACCCTATCTGAGGAGATGTCCAATTATCTACAGATGGGCTTTGAGTCTCCACTCTCACCCCCCTCGTTTACCTCAAAATGGTTATTTGTTTTGGGTTTTCTGATGTCCGATACCTGATCCCTCGACATTTCATGATTACACAGGTTGGTGTGCTTCTTCCATGTGGACTTCCCTGCTAGATGGCCGCTTGTTCTTTTTTAAGCCTTTAAAAGCCCAGATGCTAAATCTTATAATAGCCAGGCACCATCAGCTTTCTTCACCACATTAGCTTATGCACCCATTTTGTCTTCAGTGATTGTGTCGGAAAGGTGAGTAGCAAAGAATGCCAGGTTATTAGAACAAATGTTCTTGTATTGCGGGAATAGTTGAGTAGAGGATCAATATCATCTACTTATCATCGACTATCTTAATACATACCTTAATATAAATGACTAAGTATAGGTTTATATGTGCATAGACCAATATCACTATCCTTTTATATTAATATATTTATACACATACATGCCTACGTTTCTATTTCTATAAATGTCTTTTACCTCCTAGTTCTTTCCTCTATTTCCTTTTACTTTCCTCTGGCCCCACCATCATTTCAACTTTTATTCAGCTCTCTGTATTTTCTCTCAGCTACACTATACTTGACCAAATCCCATGAGGCATTCTATGCCCCTCGAGTTTAGATCTCTTGTCGTTCCCTCGTCCCTAGGTTTGTTGGTCCCCACTTCCTCCTCTTCCTGCCCCTCCCCTCCACTGAACTGTCAACTGTCAGTCTCCTTGTTTGGGGATTGTTTATCTTGCCTACCTTACATAGATAGACATGAAAAAAAAAAAAGGAAAGAAACAAAAAGCCTATGAAGAGTTCCAAGTCTGACTGCTGACCCTTATGAATGTTTTCTGATCTGATCTGATGCAGTGCCAAGTCCTACTTCCCCTCTCCCTGGGTCCGACATCTATTTTCAGAAGTCCTTGGTGACTTTGTTGCTTTGATTCCCGGGCTGCTCTGTTGAGCTCCCCCTCGTGTTTCCCCCTGGTGTGCGATTTGTGTGTGTGTGTGTGTGTGTGTGTGTGTGTTTGCAAATCCTGCACTGTGCCTCCAGTGTTACTCCTCATAGTACTGTGGGTCAGTAAAGGGACGTTGTATCTTGTGGTGAGGCCAACCCTATGGTCCTCTCTGTGCATTGGCTGCTCCAAGAGGGAATGTCATCATCGAAGCTTGGTGGGCCAGGTCCTCAATCTATCTCTCCCTCTTAGTTTGCTCCCATATGCTCTGGGAAGGCCTGCCACTCTTCCTGGGCTGTATCTTCAGTGCTGTCCTCTGTAATTCATTCTGGGAAGGGAAGGGAAGAGAAGGGAAGGGGGTTACGTAGCTGGGATAGGGGCCAGCTTGGCCTTGCAGACCTTTCTGTTAGTTCACTGCTTCGTGCCACTATCTTGCCTTCAAGGGTTGACTTACCAGGTTGAAGTCTGGTCCCTCTCTCCTTTTCCTGTATAGACATAAACAGTAACCTCCCCATGTGGATTAGTGTCCTGTCCCCATCCCCCACCCCATGCCTTCATCTTTCTGACTTTTTTCCTTGTCCCCTCCTGTCCCTCTTTTCCCCTTCTTTATGTTGGTATGCTATATGCATCATTGTGCTTGGTCTGTCTTCTGCCTGTTTTCTTGTCCCTAAACCCATAAATTATGTATTAAATCATTTTTCTTCTATTGATTGGACCTAACTCAGTGAACTCATCTTGTACTTGTCCTTTTGTGCTTGGCTAACTTTGCTTAGCATAATTTCCTCCAACTCGTCCCATGAGACAACGTGCTTCATGTGTTCATCACTGGGTTTTAGGGATGTACCGGAGTTTTCTAATTCACTCGTCTGTTGATAGAAATTTATGTTGTTTCCAGATCTTTGCGATTGTGAATTGCGTGGCAATAAACATTGGGGTGCAGATGACTGGTCACAGTCTATTTCTTACTTCCAAGTATATGCCCAATAGGGATTGCTGGGTTGTAAGGTCGCTCTATTTCCATTTGCTTATTAGATATTGCCAGATTGCTTTCCACAGCTGTACATATCTGCAAGACCACCAGCAGTGGATGAGAGCTCCTATCTCACATTCCTTCCAACATTTTTTGCTCTCTGATTTTTTTTGAACTGAGATATCCTCAGAGGTGTTAGATGGTGTCTCAGACTAGTTTTAATTTGCATTTCTCTGATGGCTAATGATTGTGAATATTTTTTCATATGTTTATTGGCCATTTGAGTTTCCTCCCTTGCAAAACTTCTGTTCAGGTCCTTTGCCCAACTCCTTAGAAGATTTTCGAGTTTTTTCTTGTTGCAGGGTTATTAAGGTATTGTAATCTTAGTAATAAGTCCTCTGTGTGATGTGTCATTGATAAAGATCTTCTCCTAGTCTGTGGGTTCTCTTATTACTCTCTTGGTAAATTCTTTAATGCATACAGGTGTTTTGTCCTTAGCATATCCCATTTGTCAATTTCAACTTCTTGTGTGTGTTTGTGTGTGTGTGTGTCCTTCCTTATTTTGCTTAGCCTATGTATTCCCTGTGCCAAGGTTTGTCCTTATTCCTTTGTCAATGACCCTAATAGTCTGAATTTTTACTTCAAAGTGTGTCATCCACCTTGAGTTTGTTTTTGTGCATGGGGTAAAGTAAGGGTCCTGCTTCATTTTTCTGCATGTAGATATCCATTTTTTCTAGCACCACTTGTTGAAGTGGGCATCCACTTCCCGTTGGATGTTTTTTGGGTCCTTATTGAACATCAGTTGTCAATATGGCTGATGGTTTTATTTCTGGGACTTCAGTTATTTTCTATTGGTCTGAGTATCAGTCATTATGCCAATACCATGCTGTTTTGACCACTGTGGCTGTGTATATGTTTTAAAGTCAGGTAAAGCTAACTCTCTGACTTTGTCTTTCTTCTTAAGGAGTTCTATACTAATTCTGGTCTTCTACCCTCTCCATATGAAGTTGGTAGTCAGTTTTTCCATTTCTTTGAAGAAGGTTGTTGGTATTTGTATCAGTATACTGATAAATTTATATAGTTCTGAGGCTGAGCCCCGGTGGCATAAGTGGTTGAGTGCGGAACTACAGCCTGCAGGCTTGGCGGTTCAAATCCAGCGGCGGCTGGGTAGCGCCCACAACCACCAGAGGCAGTGATGCCCACAAAAAAATAAAATAAAATAATTTATATAGTGACTTGGGTGGGAATGACATTTACTTATATTGAGTCTTTTAATCCAGGAGCATGGAATAGTCTTCCAATTGTGAAGGTCACTTTTGGCTTCTTGTAGTAGGTTTCTGTAGATTTCACCTCTTTCTCCCCAGATGAATGCCTCTAATGTCCTTTTATTGTCTTACGTTGTAATCTAAGATTTCCAGTATGAGGTTGAATAGAAGTAGCGACAAGGGACATCCTTGTCTGGTCCCCCTTTTAAGTCTTTTCTCCATTGACATTGGCTGTTGGGTTTTCAGAAATGGCTTGTATTAACTTGAGGAATTCCCCTTCCATTCCTATCTTCTTGAGTGTCTTAATTAGGAATGGGTGCTGGGTGTTATCAAATGCTTTTTCTGCATCTATCGTTATGATGATGAGGTTGGTATCCATTTTCTTCTCAATGTGATGGATGATGCTAATGGACTTTCACATATTGAACCATCCCTGAATCCCTGGAGTGAATTCCCACCTGGCCATGATGGGTGATTTGTTTAATATACTTTTGTATCTTTTGGTCAATACTTTATTAAGACTCTATGAATCAAATTTCATTAGCGATATCAGTCTGTAGTTCTCTATTCTTGTGGGATTCTTGCCCGAGTTTGCCTCAGTGTTATACTAGGTTTATAGGCTGTATTTGGGAGTGTCCCATCTTTCTCCATGTTCTGGAATAGTTTGTGAAGGATCAGTGTCTCCTCTTCCTTGAATGCTTGGTAGAATACTCCTGTGAAGCTGTCTTGCCTGGGTTTTTTTATTTGCAGTTTCTTGATAGCCATATATTTTTATTCTATTGCTATAGGTCTATGGAAGTTTTTGACTTCTATCTAGGATATTCTAGAGTGATTTGCCCCCACCCCCAACCCCAGGTACTTGTCCATGTCTTTTGGATTGTTAAATTCATAGTAGTTTGTAATTATCCTTTTAATCTCATTAGGGTCTGTTGCGATTTCCCCTGATTCATTCTTCAACTGTCCACTGCTGTTTGCTCCTTCCTATCCTTGGTTAAGATGGCCAATGGTCTATCAATTCTGTTAGACCTTTCCAAGAACCAGATTTTCCTGCTGCATTGATTTTTGCATTGTTCTCTTGTCTTTTCACTCCTTTGTCTCCACCCTAATTGTTTATCTTTTCTTTTTCTTTGACTATTGGAGGGATTGTTCTGCTGACTCTGCTCTAGTTGCTGAAGATTTTGTGACAGTGTGTTAGTCATGAGTCTCTCTTCCCTTTTCCTATGTGCATTAATTGCTCTCAAACAATCTTGGATAACTACTTTTGCTATATCCCATAGGTTTTGGTATGTTGTGTCCTCGTTCTTGAAAGTTTCTAAAAATTTCCTAATTTCCTCTCTATTTGGGGGCCATACCCACTCACTCCATAGACTATCATTATTTGTCTTCAAATTATTTGTCCTCATTTTTTTTGTTTGTTTGTTTGTTTATCTCCAGCTTTATGACATGGTGGTCAGAGAAGGAGTCTTCTCTGTGTGTTTGAATGTATTCAGACTCAACTTGTGCCCCAGCCTGTGGTCTATTTTTTAATGAATCATATGCACTTAAAAAAAAGTTCAATTTACTTGCATATGGGTAGAGAGTTCTATAAATGTCTATCAGGTTGAATTGCCTGATTGTGGTGTTTAGCTCTGTTGCTTTCTTGTTGAGTTTCTTTCCTGGTGACCTATATTTGTCTGTTAGCAGTGTATTTAAAGTCACCTGCCATATTTGTTATGTCTGTGGTTTCTGTTTTCATTTTTGGAAGAATTTTTTGACAAATTTCCACAGGTCTCTATATATTTATTATGCTTACTGGTTCTTGATCTACTGATCCCTTTAGCATTATATAGTGATCATCCTTATCTACTGTTATAATTTGCACCTTCAGATTGATCTTGTTCAAGATTAGGATTGCAGCCCTGTTCATTTGGTTTTTTGGTTTCCCTTTGCTTGATATATTTTTTGCCAGTCTTATATTCTAAGCCTATTTTTGTCTGTGAGCTGCAAGTGTATCTTTCCCAGGCAATAGATTGTTGGGTTGTGTTTTCTGCGCCACTGGAAGTGATGTGGTGGTAGAAGTTATATGTTGATTCCTGCGATTAGTCCCCCTTTCTCCACCTTTTACCCCTGCCTTCCCTCTGCCCTCATGGTATTGCTACTGCCATTACTGTTACTGAGTGGTTTATCTGTCCTGGATTTCATGTGTTGAGAGCTCTTATCTGTACCAGTATACATGTTCCAGTCTAGCCAGGTTTGTAAGGCAGGAGTGGGTCATGATAGTTGGAGGTAGGCTGTGGGGAGGACATTAAAGAACTAAAGGAATGTTGTGTGTTTCATCAGTGCTATACGGCACTCTGGCTGACTCATCCCTTCCTTGTGACCCTTCTGTGAGGAGATGTCCAATGATCTACAAAGGTACTTTGAGTCTCAATTCTGGCTGCCCATTTGTTTTGGGTCTTCTGATGCCCAATACCTGATCCCATTGACACACCTCATGATCATTTAGGCTGTGTGCTTCTTCTATGTGGGCTTTGTTGCTTCCCTGATACACGGCCACTAATTTAACTTCATGCTTTTAAGACCCCAGACCCTATATCTTTTAACTGCCAGGCACCATCAATTTTCTTCACCACATTCAGCACAATAATTTCCAGGAAGCTTTATAATTATTATCATAGTATGTACAGCCTAGGGTGGGTTGTAACACCTAATTTTCCTACAGTAAAGATTAGAGGTCATTTTATGTAGGAATTATATTAAAAATAAAGATAATACAAGAATTGGGGCATTTGATTCATATAACGGACAAATAACATAACAATGAAAGTATTAGGATTTTCTTCTTGACTTTTTAAATCCATAAGCTAAAAGCAGAGGAGTAGGTATTTATTTCATTTTAAATAAAAAATAAGACATGAACTAGCATTGAAATAAGTAGGTAAGCAATAAATTTAAATCATTCTAATATCAATTATTAGTACACAAAATTAGCAAATCGTTGCAAACTTATTAATGGAAAATACATAAATTTTAAAATTAGAAGTAATCATGAAAATAAAACCATGATCTCTTATAAGAAATTATTTCTTTATGCCAATTTGTCATTGTCAAGTAGTGATCTTATTCTTGTGAAATTTTTTCAAGCTGCTAAAAAATGCTCTTTCTAACTTCATAATAGTTGCAAGGGGACAACATGGTTACTAGCCAATTACATATACTTTGCTTTTATTCCACTTCAAATGAGTTTCTCTCTCTCTCTCTCTCTCTCTCTCTCTCTCTCTCTCTCTCTCACAGATTTTTTTTGTGATTAAAATATGCATAAACCCCCAAATGGTCATTTCAGCGTCTTTTACATATACAATGCAGTGTCCATTCTTGTATTATATGGTCATCTCTACTCTTTGTTTCCAAGTTTTCTTTTTCTTTTTGGCAAAATGCTATGTATGGGGGGGAGCTTATCTTTGGACATAAAGCATGTTTCAATTCATCAGCTGTCCAAGAGCAGTTTTTGATAATACCAAAAGAGAAGTAGCACAAACATGAGGTCACATACTGACCAATCCACCACTGCATTTCAAGTAAGGTTTCCAGGGTGTTTGAGATGATTTTCACACACACAAATAAATCATTTTCATTTGCAAGCAATAATTTTTACAGGCCAAAACAATTGGAATCCTGTTTTCAATGAGGTACACACCAAATAGACACGAAAATTTTAGAGGTTTTGAAAACAAAACGAAATACAGTAGTATGTATGCCTTTAACAATTACAAAACTGAAGAAAAGAAACCAATTGTGTTTCTCACAAATATTGGTACTGTCACATTTCATGGTCATATAATTCTGTTTCTCTACAGAACATCCCAGGACATTTCAATGATGTGGAATAGCCCACAGTTTTATTTTCTTAAAAAAACAAACAACCCACATTCTAATTTCTAATGCTACAAATTACATTCTTACATTTGTTGTTTTCATACACACAGGATACAACCTCTTTTTTTTATCCATGACAACTATTTAGGGTCATGGTTAAGGTACTTAAAAAAAACTTCATGTATGCTAACATTAAGCAAATCACCATAAAGACAGAATACACCTTGTCCACCCACAAATGTCTCACCCTTTGAGCCCAGTTTTGTAGCCACAAAGCAGAATTAACAAGCACTCTAAAGAACAAATTCTGGATGCAGCATGGCCAACAAACTTGGGATTAAAAAACCCATGGCTTGGGAAACCGTAACTGCATAAGTAGCAATGTTCACCCTCGGAGGTGCCGTGTGAGATTAACAGGTAATTCAGGGTGTGACTTTGCACATGACAATACTTACCAACATCAGTGTGGCCACAAGAGGAGAATGACTTTGCAGCAAGCTGTTGACTCAAGGATTGCATATCTTGTACACTCTTCTCAGAATGCAAGAAGACAGTTATAGAAGATGAACTCATGCACCGAAAGGTGTGGAATTTCTCTACCTAATAAACAGCAATCCTTACTGCAAGACACCTCCTAAAGAAAGCTTATGACGAAAGCTCTCCCTAGGCCAACCTATGCAACCGAATCAGCAAAGTGCTCAGATTCAGCCAGCCATTGGGGGCATGGCAGCTATCTATTTAGACCTGGCCACAGCAAGGATTTGTGCTATAAAGTCAGCTGTTTGAGTACAGTGGTAGTCTGGGCAGACCAGAGAAACAAACACATAGGCACTCATACATGTATAGAAAAGAGTTTTATATAAAGAGTAATTATACATTAAGAAAACATCTCAATCTGGTCCAGATAAAACCCATAAGTCTGATCTTAGCCAATATATCCAGTATTAGTCTATAAATTCCTCTTCAGACTCACAGAACACATGCAATGGTGCCGAGTGCAGGAAGATCCCAGGCCAGTGGGTGGAAAGTATTATGGATCCAATGGTGGTGCAAACACCTCAGCGTTGGTGTGGGTCTTGTGGTGGTTCTTCTAACTCAAGGCTTGGGCTACGTCAGCGTAACTCCATCTGGCTCATTGTTGCCAGTAATGTCTCACAGGGAGTGAGCAGGGGTCCTGTCTACAGGGTACTCTCTATCACCTCCGTGCCTCCAAATGAGACCCGATTGACAGGCTAGACTCTACCCCTCCACTCATAAGTCTCAAATTGACAGTAGATTATGCAAGTACCACAAGTACCAAGCAAAGAGAGGCTGCTCTTCGAGTCATTCACCAGCAGCCAGTATCCAGCTTCATGATCCAACAGAACAGGTGCCCTAAAGATGCTGGTGATGAACAGACCATCTCACAAGAAAAGCCTGCTGGTGATGAGATGGTTACTGAGCGTCCCCTGTAAAGGTTTAAGAATGATACTTAGCCTAGCTCAGGCAGTTATTATATTTCTCTATAGTTATTATAAACATCTGGCAAATCTCTAATGAGTGATGTAACATTAGAAACTGGCCAAAAAGATCCAGAAAAGGTCTGGCCCTTCCACCCTCCAAGCTTCCAAAACAATGAATGCTCAAAGCTCTCAGCTAGCGGGCTATGTTTCAGTGTCTGGGAAGTTGCCTGCCTGAAGAGCATCAATGTTTTCTCCCACATCTCAAACAAGGATAACGAGTTTCTACACTCAGAGTTTGCATTCTTTTATCTCTCCTCAAAATAAAATGCCCCATGATAAAAAAGGGTAGGCAGAACTTACTAAGTTAATTTTTAACATCAGCAACTAACTTTCTTTGCAATAGTCTCCCTAAAACTGTCCCCCATCTTTCAAACCATGCTGCTCCTTATCCAAAATGCAAAAATGCAGCTGGCTACTGGGCCACAGTGAGAGATGGGTCGATCCAGTCATTTGTCCTTGGGTAATACAGCTTCACAGGTTCCACACTTTAATGGTCCTCTCCACAACCTTCATAATGGTCCTCTCCACAACCTTCATAATGGTCCTCTCCACAACCTTCATTCACATGGAGGAAGTGTTGGCTGCACTGTGGATATTCTCTGAGGCAGGCAGTGAGTGTTCCTGATTTCAGTTGGAAAATAGTTTTCTCCAGGTCTTCACACAATGATTTTGTGAAGCCTCACCTAAAATCGTGAGATTTTTCTGTCCATTCTTCAAGAACTCTTCCAACCTGCAAACCACAACTGACTGCTTCCATGATCACCATGCAGAATACTTCAGTAAGGGAGCTATTAAGGAAGAGATGTCCATGGAAGAATCACACCAGCCTGTGTGGTCATGAGGTGTCGATGGGATCAGGTAATAGGCATCTAAGACCCAAAACAAATCATACCCTATGTGAAGTGGGAGGACATGGGGTGGAGACCCAATGCCCATCTGTAGACATTTAGACATCCCCTCACAGAGGGGTCACAGGGAAGAGATGAGCCAGTCAGGGTGCAGTGCAGCACTGATGAAACACACAACTTTCTTCTAGTTCTTTGGTGCTTCCTTCACCCCACTATCATTTTCTCACTTCTACCTTACAAATCAGATTAGATCAGAGCATACACAGTGATACAGATAAGAGCCTGCAACACAGGGAATCCAGTATAATAAACCCCTCAGGGTCAACAAGGAGTAGATATACCAGGAGGATTAGGAAAGGATGGGAAAGAAAAAGGAAATGGATCACAAGGATAAACATATAACTGTCCCATGGGGATGAATAATGGAAAAGTGGGTAAGGGGTGACAAAGGTCAATGTAAAATATGAAAATAATAATCTATACCTTATCAAGGGTTCATGAGGGAGGGTGGGGTGGGGAGGGAGGGAGGGGGAAAATGGGGAGCTGATATCAGGGCCTCAAATGAGAAGAGAATGCTTTGAAAATGATGAGGCAGTTTATGTGCAAATATGCTTGACATGCTGGATGAATGTACGGATTGTGATGAGATGTAAGAGCCCCCAGTAAAAGTAAGAGAGAAAAAATTAAGAATATGTACAAAACAATGTTGCTATAGTCTATTATAGCAGTGGTTCTCAACCTTCCTAATGTCATGACCCTTTAATACAGTTCCTCATGTTGTGGCAACCGCCAATCATAAAATTATTTTCGTTGCTACTTCGTAACTGCAACTTTGCGACTGTCATGAATGGGGCAACTCCCAAAGGGGTCATGACCCTCAGATTGAGAACCACTGTATTATAGAATCATGCATATGTACATGAGTGAAATTCGTGTTTCATAAATTTATAAACCCAGTTCTCACATAAGAATGAAAAAGTTACAATTTTCTCTAAAGGTTTATATAAAAAAAGAAAAATATGTCACCCCTTTGCAGGGAAGTCACGGGGAGGAGACAGACCAGTCAAGGTGCAGCCAGGCAGTGATGATGCACACAAGTTTCCTCTAGTTCCTGAAGCCTTTCTCCCTGCCCCCCAACCATCATGGTCCCAATTCTACCTTACAAATCCAGATGGACTGGAGAAGGTACACTAGTAGAGAGGGGAGCTGGAGATATGGGGAAACCAAGATGGATGGGCCCCTTTGGGCCAGTGGTTAGATTGGAGCTGCTGGAAGGGTAGAGAGAAGGTGGGCTAGAGAGACAGAACCAACTGCAAGGATATACACATAAGCTCCTATTTGAAAGACGGGCATCAAAGGAGTGGGTTGGGGGAGAGGTCGGGCAGTGTAAGATATGACAGAACATAATAATGTATAAAGCATTGAGGGTTGGTGGGGAGGAGAGAGCAGGGGAAGAGGGGAAGGGATGGAAAAACCGATATTAGGGGCTCCAGGGAAAAGGCGGACGATTGGAGAACGATAATAGCAGCAGACATGTGAAGGTGCCTGGCACAGTATGTTTATTTATGTATTGTGAAAAACGATGTACAAGCCCCCAATAAAATGACTTAAACCAAAAAGAAAAATATGTCATTGAACCAAGACATTTCAAATGTCCTTGTGTTGTAAAGCTCTCCCAGAGACACACCCTGTCATGTCACTGGTATCTTTCCCACACTTCTTCCAAAATGATTCTTCTTTGGTCCTTCTTCCCCAGTCATGAAGTTCAAATCTGGATATTTCTGACAGTGCTCAGAGATGATGCCACTAAGCAAGTCAGTCCCCTTTCTGTAAACAAGCCCGCGGAAGGCCACAGTCACAAAGCTGCCGTGACTTCGAAATAGGTAGGAAGTGAGGTCAGTAGGATCCACCGCATTTGGGTGGACAGACACAGCCTCTGGTGGTTCAGTGATGCTCTGAGTACTGTGTTCTCCTTGCTTGTGTAGGAGACACAGATGATGTGGTCTGTGTAGTAGAGGGACACTGCCAAAAGCTTGTTGGTTAGCCCCAAGCTGGCATCAGCAAACCCAAACTGGGGACAGGGGTCTGAGAGGACTGTCTGGGGCCTCAAGGCAAAAAACAAGCTATGGGAGTAGATGATGGTGACCCTCTCCCACCGAACAATTACACACGTATGTTCCTGAGCTGTGGAAGAGGGCCATGGCTGTTGACTGATTGTACATGACTGTCAAGAGCAAATAACAGGCTTTGACGCTATTGGTGAGGTAGAGGATGCCTTTCTGGTTTCCCTTACTGTAGTAACAATTGTGACCGTGGGCCCCCTTTCATTCAGGCACTGGGAAAACTGGTAAATGTGGCTTTTCATGCCTTCCAGGTGGAGATAGAAAAAGTCATACAGTGCAAATGGTATGACTCTGAGCTCGAGAGGTAGGACATCAGCCAGTACTAGTGCAGGACATGCAACAGGACATGCAACAGGCCCCCTGTCCTTCTGAGAAGGGTCAGGCCATCAGTCTCCCAGCAGCCCCATCCAGATGCAGATGGGTGTCATTTGTCATCCTTGTCCCTCCTGACACCAGAGCTTTGACATTTCCTATTGCCCTTAACAGAAATTTAAAAGCCCCTAGAGCAATCACCAAGTTGGTATTTTAATAGCTATTCTTATTCAATAGAAATGTTGTGGTCTTTTTTATTGATAGCCTGGGAGGCTGTTCTTCCCTCTCAGGAACATGTGCAGCTCTCCTTCAACTTCTTTAGTTTCATAAGGAAGATTCAAACTCAGTTTCCTGATTTCCAAGTCAGAAGTTTTGTATTCTATTTGCTAAAGAGGTCCTTGAACTCAAATTTGAAGTCTTCTGCCAATAGAAGCTCTTCTTTGGCCATTGTCACTCTTTCTTCCTCTTGAGGATCAATGTAAAGGAAGGTCATCTAAGCAACTTTTATGGATGGAATTATGTCCCCTTCCAGGTCACCCCACCCCCCAAAAAAAATCTATTCTAAATGCTAACATGTGGTTATAATCCCCTTTGGGAATGGATTGTCTTTGTGTGCCTTTGAGGCAGGGTTAGTATAGGGTGTGTTTAAATCAGTCTCTTGGCATACTCAGGAGACTGATCAGATAATCAAGAGAAGCAGAGGCTGATGAAGAGAGATGCCAAGCCATGTGAAGATCGCACAAGAGTAGATAAAGAAGAGACAAAGACTTTTCACCTGAGTGACAGAGAAAAGGCTGCACCTAAAACTGGCACCCTGAATTCAGATTCCCAGTCTCCCAAACAGGGAGAAAATTCATTTCTGTTGTTAAAGCTACCTCTTGGTGTTTTTTGTGACCGCAGTTCTAGATTACTACAACAATGAAGACCCATTTGATTAGAAATTATAAATTGAAATGAACACTGAGGCAATGGGTATCAAGTCAACTCTGACTGATAGCAATGCTGTAAGTCAGAGTAAAACTGCCCCACCGGAGTTCCAAGGCTATAAATCTTTCTTTAAAATAGACGGTTACATCTGTGTCCTTCGGAGCAACTGAGAGGTTCACACTGCTGACCTGCTAGGTTTGCAATTAAACACTTTAACCATTGTGTCACCAGATGCTCTCTGGAAATGGATGACAGGCATACTGCATGAGCTGCTGAATTCTTAGCATTTAAACTATTTTTCCAACCCAAACCACCAGCTTTCTGGTAGCTTAGAATATCATGATATACTGAAATATTAGAATTTAAAAGCCAATATTGCATCGACTAACTTCAAAGTTAAGTGCAACCGACCTAAAACAAGGTAGACTTATAATTCAGTACTAGCATTAAAAGAAACACAAATCAACAAAAAACAAACAAACAAAAGAAACACAAATCGAACAACCTCAGTTAATTATAGGACAACACTAAGTCTTTACTGTGTCCTTTGAAGAAAACACTAAGAAGAAATTATTTAAAACTTCATAAAAATATTCCTGATTTATATCGATTGCCAAAAGCACATCTGGAAGCATTCCCCAAGTTTTTCCTCCTCTGTTGACCCCAAAAATCCTCAGCACTTTTACCTGAACCAGGCAGTGTGAATTGTTGTTTTCCTATTACCCTCACTTTCCAGAATGACTATCCCTGTTGACTCCAACTTTTGTTGGCCCCATTCTGTCCTAGTAGAACTAGTCTCAAGAAGCTTTTCAGTGTTTTTTTTTTTTTAAGTAGATCAGCAGGTCTTTCAGACTGAACTCAAACCACTAACCTTGATGTTGGCAGTGAACAGAGATCCTCAAAGGAAAACATACAAGGATATAAACCAATTTGATTTCCAGGAGGGTGGTCTGGAGAAAGAAAACCTTTTCAAAATCTCTATAGTCAGAAGATATGTTCTCTTCTTCATTGTGGTTGCAGGTTGTACTGTCTCAAAAACTAATTGCACTAGTTATCTTCTGGGTAACAAATGGCCTTAAAACTCAGTGACTTAAAGTTACATTTATTACCTTACAGTTGATGGAGGGCAGAAATCCGAGCATGACTTACCTGGGCTCTCTGGCTCAGGGTCTCTCACAAGGCTGCAGTCAAGGTGTTGGTTGACTGGAGCTGCAGTTATGTCAAAGTGAAAGGGAGTGAAGATCTGATTCCCAGCTCCCTCAGCCGCTCAGTTTCCCACAGATGACTAAATAGAGGCCTCCGTTCTTTGCCTCCTGGGTTTCTCCGAAAGCAGTTCGCAACACAGCAGGTGGCTTCATCAGAGTCAGCGGATGAGAAGAGCCGGAAAGAAAAATGTGTGAACAAGACAAACGTCATCGTCTTTTATAATCTAATATTGGAAATGCTATCCCATCTCTTTGCCATGTTCTGCTTCCTACATCCAAGTTCCTGAACCCCCGCCATCCACTCAAAGGGAGGGGATTAGCCAAGGCCATGAACACCAAAAGGATCAGGTCACTAGAAACCATTTAGAAGCTGTGTGTTCCAACCAGTGTGCATGTTCGTGTTGGCCTCATTAGGTGCAGCAGTAGAGCAACTGTTGTAGAATTGACATGTCTATCTAAGGAATAACCTGACTCACAAGTCCTAGACCTGCCTTGGACCTATGTCAAAAGTGAGCATATCAAACCCCACCCCTCAGTCACCACCGAAAAAGAAAAGAAATTGTGGGACGTGAGGGTCAGTAATCACCACTGACTATCCTGCTGGAGCCAGAGGGCACCAGTCAGATTGAATGGCTCCGACATAGACTTGTTTGTACCAATGAGGGATGAATCCAGGGAATCAAAGTCAACCCAGTGCATTTGTGAAGGTTTCCCAAAAGATTGGTAAGAATTTCACAGGGAAGAATGGAAGAAAGAGATGGGCTGTCTGAGCTCAGTTCCTCAAAAAGCAAATCCTGAAACAAAAATGATTTCTATTGAGGAATGTGAACCAAGAAGCAGGAGTGAGGGATTGGGGAAAGGAAGCAGGGTTGGGGCAAATCAACTCAAGATTCTCTATTAAGTTGACCACCATTATGGGTCACAGATGAGTAGATCCGGTGGGACTTCAGAGAGCCCCCAAAAAGGGATCTCAGGACTATCAATTAGGGCAAAGAGGAGGGAGTATTGCTTAAACCCATCTCCTATTGTCTAAATGTCAACCCAAATGGGTACAAACTCAGTATTTCTGACTTCCATGAGAATGAGCACCTAAGTCATCACAGAGGGAAAGTACAAATTCCAAATGGAATGTGAGAGGTAAGGCATGTGAGTTTGGACCTACTGAAAACTGAAAGAATGTGTAGAAATCTGGTCACCATAGCACTCACTAGAATAAAAGACCGCTGTGACCAAGATACTAAGAAGAGGTTTCCAAGCAAGACCCCATAGAGGTATAAAACTGGAAGCTGAATAGTCAGATTAGAGACTGAGTGAAGACCACTGACCCCCGAGAAGGGCCTCCCTTTGGTTAGCCCTTATAACCATGAGTTGCTGTTGCTGGCTGTGGTGACCTTCCACAATGTCTGTGTCATAGAAGACAATGACTTCTGCAACAAGAGAAACAGAGTCTTGAGTTATAATTTGTTGGTATCGGGCTTGATGGCTTGTGATTTGGAGGTTTACGTATGAGGCAAGAACTCCATGGGTAGTGCAGTTAACACATTCGACTACTAACTAAAATATTGCAGGTCTGGCTCTTCTCTAATAGACATCTTGAAAGAAAGCCCTGGTGATCTACTCCAAATCAGTCATGGAAAACTGTGGGACACAGTTCTACCTGAAACACACGGGGTCACCATAGGTTGGGGTTGACTCTGTGGCACTTGGTACTGGTTTGATGTACAAAGAAAGGCCATATATAAGGAATAAGGAAAGGAAAGCAACAGGATTGGAGAAATAAGAAATAAGATGAGGAAAATCTGAAGTCATCCTTTTTTTCTGGTCTATATGCTATGTGGAATCAGTGCACCAGTTCCAGAAATAATCTATGCAGGCTTAGAAAATGGCTATGGTCAGAGTGCTGTTTACTGAAAGGAATTCTTTCCAGCCCAGAGGGCAGCTAGTTGGGCAAATAACTCGTTATGGAAGGAATTTCCACCCAGCTAGCCTTGGTCAAGAACCTGACAGTGTGTGTTTTTCTCATCAGGTAAGTGAAGATTTCTTTACCTTCATATTTGGGGGTGGTGCATCCAGCATCTCTTGGCTGGGCTGCTTTATGGGAGGGAAGGACTGGCCATTGGATGGGTGACAATGGTCACTCTTTTGGTAACTTGAAACATGAGAGGGTTCCACCTTTCTTGTTACTAGCCACTGGTCACGTTGCATTAAATGCTGATTGCAAAAATTCAGTATAGCTGATAATTCACCTATCGCTCCTCTCCTTTTTTTTTTTTTTTTGCCTTCTAAGTAGCAATCAATCCCCTTCTCTATCTTTTCCTCTGAAGCTCAGTGATACATGATTAGTATCTGTGACTATTTGATTTAGTCTCTTTTGCCCTTCTTGAAGAGTATTTGGGTAACATGTCTGCGTCGTTTGACATCTTGCTGAAAATTTCATCCCATAGACTTTACAAGTCTGTAAAACTTTATGGAAGCCAACTGCTATATCTTTCTGGAATTGTTGGTAGCTCAAAACAGCTACTTTGCAGGGAGCAACTGAGCCCTCAACCATTGTGCCACCAGGTAGTATCTGTCAAAAGCGCAGTTTTTTCCAAATTCCTAACCTAATAAAGATACTGAAATAGACGCTGTTCTTAGGTGCTGTTGAGTTGGTTCCAACTCACAATGACCACAGAATAAAACACCACCTGGACCTGTTGTGGCAGTCATGTGCTTATGTTAATTTTATGATTGAAATGTAGGGGTGGAGTCTAGCCTGTTAATCTGGAGACAGCCATTGAGTAGCCAATGAGACCTCTATGTGGGCATGGCTTTCACCTGAGACTCCTGGGAAATCTCGTGATATTTCCCTCGTGAAGATGAGAAGCTATCTCACCCAGTTATTGGGAGTTAGTTTCAGGGATGATTAATCACAGACAAGACAAGCTGGCAGGATTCAAGAAGCTGGTGGAGCTGGCAGAGAGACCACACAGCTTTGCCCTGATGGAGTCAGATCTCTGAAGCTGGGGTGGCCAGATGGAGACCCCTGCCTGCGATGAGTTGCTTCTGCTGTTGATGAACCCTAAGCCCTGGAGGCGAGGTGCCCTGCCAGCACCGGGATTCTGCATCCACTGACCAGTGACTGTGTGAGTCAGAAAAAGACTTTATAGACTGATTTAGGGCATATGGGTTAATATTGGACTTAAGACTTTGAACTGGACTGGGCTGGCATGCTTTCTCCATGTCCCATTCCTTTTGTATATAAACCCTTTCCTATGCATGTCTTTGAAATTTGTTCCTCTAGTCTACCCAGACTGACACAGCTGTCATCTGCATAATTGTTCTTATGTCGAAGTGCATTGGTGCAACCACAGAGTCAATCCATCTCATTGAGGACCTTCCTTTTTTTCACTGCCCTTCCCTCTTACCAAGCACGGGACTGGCGTCTCCTGATAATATGCCTAAAGTATGTCAGATCAAGTCTCACCATACTTGCCTCATTCTAGCTATATTCTTTCAAGGCAGATCTGTTTGTTCTTGTGGCAGTACATGGTACCTTCAATCTTCTTCACCAACACCATACAAGTGCATCAATTGTTCTTCTGTCTTCTTTATTCACCTTTCACATGTATATGAGGTGATTAGCATACCAGGGCTTGGGTCAGAAGCAGCATAATCCTTGCTTTTCAACACTTTGAAAAAATATTGTGTAGCAGATTTACCTAATACAATGCTTCCTTTGATCTCTTGATGGCTGCTTCCATGAGCATACATTTCAGATAAGGGTTGGCAAGAAAGAAATACTGCCTTCATAAGCGTATGCACCGAGATTGAGGGTATGCTGAAAAATAATAGCGTCACGTTTCAGCACTTTGTTTCATGTTTCTAGGATTTTGTGCTCATCCTCATATTTTTGTAATAGTTTAGATAATCATTCAGAAATATCCATGGCCACTCATATCCATGTCCTGAGCATACTTTCCTGCCCTTGATTTTAAGCTTTCCATAGGTTATTACAAGTGTGACATGATCAAAGGATTAGAGGAATTTTCTGAAATACGGATTACTTTTGTCATACCAGTGTTGTGGCAGTCACTGATTTATGTCAATTTCTGCACTGGGAGTGTAGGGTTGGAGTCTAGCCTGTCAATCTGAAGATTGCCAATGAGACCCCTGTGTGGGCATGGTTTTCTCTGAGAATTCTGGGAAATCTCACAATATTACCCCCCATAGAAGGGAGAGATTATCAACTCAGTCATGAGGAGATGCTCTACTGACAAGACAAGATGGCAGCATAGACTCTGAGTCCTAGGAACTGGAGGAACCAGAGGAGAAGCCACACAGACTTACCCTGATGGAACCATACCTCTGAAGTCGCGAAAGCCACAGAGAGACCCCTGCCAATGCTGAGATGCTTCTACTGTAAATGGATACTGTTGATGAGCCCTTAGCCCAGGAAACAAGGAACCTGGAATGCTTCTACTACCACTGGACACACAAAAATCTGCACCCACTAATCTGTGATTGTCCTAATGTCATTCCACATGCTTTGTGAGTTGGAAGGAGACTCTTTAGACTGGTATCAGACATATGGGGTAATATCGAACTTATGACTTTGGACTAGCCTGGGTTACAATGCTTTCTCAATGTTCCATTCCTCTTGTATATAAACCTTTCCCTTCTATTCATATGTGTGGTTATGAATCTGTTTCTCTAGTCTACCCAGACTAACACAAATATCATCATTCCAATTTGAATAATATGCTCAGGCAGTTCACAGATTTTAATAAGTGGACAACAGACACAGGGATCTAGCCCATGCCAGCTAAGCAACCTAGCCAAACCAAGTCTTTATTAGTCAACTCTAAGCCAACTCACAGATACACAGGCAAAATCTGTCACGGTCAATGGAACTTAAATCAGCTGATCATACCCAACCTATGAATGAGTGAAAAGAAATCTTTATTGATGTATGTCCCTGTGATATTGTACAGACATATTTGAATCATATTTGTGTCTGTATATGTGTACTGAGTTGGCATTAAGTGTGTTATAGTGAAGGTTTGAAAGCCACTGATCTAGAAATGCACCAGGTTTCTCCTTCATCCCTTGTTAGTCAATGTGGCTCAAAGTCAAAACAGTCTCAATTTCAGTGGGTTTAAAGAAAGCTCCTCTCTGTCAATTGCTTCTTAAAAAAAGTAAAGATAAAGGTAAACAGAGACAAAATAGATGAAAACGAGGGTTGTGTGTGTGTGTTTTGGAGTGAGGGGAGAACAGACAAGTTGCTATTAAACCAATTCCAATTAATTGCCACCTTATAGAACAGAGTAAAACACTCCATAGGTTTCCTAGGCTGATCTTTACAGAATGAGACCCCTAAGTCTTTTTCCCATGGAGTGATTAATGGGTTCCAACTCCTGGCCTTTTGGTTGGTGTCTGGGTGCTTTGACCATCATGTCACCAGAGTCCGGGGGTTGGAGCTGGCACACTTAATGGGGAAAGCTTTTGCTTTAGATCCAAATTTTCCTGAAATGGAATGATTTTTGCAACTCTATCTTTGATACTGTGAGTTAGCCCAGGGACTTCCAGCAAATCCTCTTCTTTTCTTGAACTGTTTCAAGATAGGCTTCTGTCACTTGCAACTCAAGTGGCAAATTCTCACTATTGCATTTCTCTTTTTCTTATTAATGTTTATAGCACCTTTATTCATTTTTTTAAAAAGTTTAACAAAATCTAAATATTAATTAACTGGGGAAAAGATTCACAGCTTGGAGAATATCCATACAATGTATCGAATACTAATTATTGTTTAAAAGGTTTGAATTCTTGGAGCACAATAACAAGAATAAAGCTAAAAAATAAACTATAAAAAAACCAGGAGAGTATGCAAAGCTATAAAAAATATATGTAAGTCTAATTTATGATGTTGTTGTCAGTTACAATTTAGTTGGCTCTGACCCATCGCGACCCTATGCACAACAGAATGAAACGCCACACGGTCCTGTACCACCCTCACAATTGTTCCTATGCCTGAGCGCATTGATGCAGTCACTCTGTCCATCCATCCCATTGAGGGCTTTCCCTCCTTCCCTGCCCTTCTGCTTTACCAAACATGGTGTTCTTCTCCAGGGACTGGTCTCTCCTGACAACATGTCCAAAATATGTTGCTCCGTGTCCGTTCTGACTCATAGCGACTCTGTGGCTGCAAGACAGATGCTCCTTAAAGTTGCTTTCCTTTTGTTTTTTACTTTAACAACAACAAAAATTTACCCTCTCATGTCATCAGAAACTAGTTCTTTGTCTGCTCTTGAGGTTAAGGTCCCATGTCCTTTCAACATGTGTGGGCCTGATGTTCCTTGCAGATCTTCATGTATCTTGCTATCAATTGTATTCTGGATCTAGGGGATTCTTGATGCAGGGACCTTGGGGTCCCCAAAGGACACACCCTGTCCTAGCTCTTCTTTCTTGATGGTAGTCAGGCTCCTCCATAACATTTTTCTTTCTTTTTTAACAGTTTTATTAGCACTTCAACCACATGTCATACAATTAATAAATTCAGTCATGTAGAAAAGAATTGAACAATTGTCATCATATTCAATTCTAAAACATTTTCTTTTTACTTGTAGTCTTTGTATTCATGTATTTTCTCTAATTATAGCAAAAATATAAACAACAGAACATTCTCCAATTCCACAACTTCTATTGTGTCAATGATTGTACTCTTTGTATACTCATTATTGATATCCTTTTCTAGATCATTCTACCATCATTGACATAAATTCAATGTTGCCTATGCAACAACTCTTCCCCCTCACCTATGGTAACCACGGAACAAGTTTGGTTTCTTTCGTTCTCTCTTTCTTCCATGTTTTTCTTGATATAGTATACACATCTCATATACTTCCATTGTTTAATCCCTTTTAAAATGAGTTGTATAATCACAATCTGTTCTTTTGCTCCCTGCCCCCACTAGCATTCATTGTTTGCTCCCCAAATCCTTTAACCTCCCTATTTCTCTCCCTCACTCCCACTTCCCCTATAAACCATTTCACCAGTTATTATCTCTATGTATCTACTCTTTCTGTGCTTTACCAACAGAAATAATGAAAGACAAAATAAAATGGTAAGAATAAAATAATAATATTTAAAGATAAAAATACAAATAATAGACTGAGCCCCGGTGGCATAGTGGTTGTGCACGGGACTGCGGCCCACTGGGATGGAGGTTCAATTCCCGCTCACAGGAGCAAAGGCTGGGCCTCCTACTCCCACCACCAGGGCAGTGATGCCTAAAAAAAAAAAATACAAATAATAAGTAAGAAAGAAACGACCACCTTCAACATTTTAAAAGCTAGGGAAGAAATTTTTGTCATGGAGCAATCAAGAAAAATTTGAGCATAAATCAAATGCAGGTTGAGTCAAGAGGAAGATCAACTGACCAGGAATCAAGTTAGATTCAACGTACTCTCTGTGGCAAAGCGATTCAACACCCTTGCCTGTGGTTAGAGGGGATCTGCAAGAGGCTTAATCTGACTGGATACTCTGCAGATGGGTGTGGAACTCTCACTGTCCTCCAAAGCCTTCTGCCAAATGGGTATCCACAATTAGAGCTCTGATACTTTCTCCTTCGCTATATTTGGATTTTGCTATTGTCCTCTTTGGGTCACACCAACTGGTGTGCTCTTCCACATGGGAGTAATTAACTCCTCACTTAGATGACTGCTTGTTTGAATACAAGTCTATAAGGCACCAGACACTTCCAGTTGATAGCCAGGTACCATATGCTTTCTTCACCACGTTTGCCTATAGAACCATGATTTTCAGTCATCATTTCATGAAGATGTGTATCAAGTAGGGTCATGTTATCAAAACAAACTGCTCTTGGAGTGGGTCTAGAGTTCAGTAGGAACCCAGAATCCATCTGCTTGGTCACAGGTTATGCATGACTCTGATTTATTTGGTGGTTGTATTGTGACAGAATCAAAGCCCCGTAAGACTCACTACAATAGCAACAAACCAACCAGCAAACAAATGAAAGGGAAGAAAGCAAAAAGCCATAAAGTGTAAAAAAAGAAAAAAAAAGACATTGTCAATCATTCCCTTGGGCTTTCAGGCAATTGCATTGATAACATAAACATTTTTTTCAATGACACAGCACTCCTAACACTGTATAAGGAGTCTATGTGAGCACAGTTACACCATGAGCCACAACCCACGAGTTCTTTCCCTGCACAGTTGGATCACCCAATCGATTCAACTCCGTTCATCCTAAGTATTCAGAGTGATGCCAGGGAGAAATGTCCTGGATCGATTCTTACAAGTGCAGATCCCTGCCCAACAGATCAAAGCCTGTCATATCAATGCAAAGGGAGGGTGGGTATTGAGGTATTAAATATATGGTGATTCTGGGTCTCTTTTAATTAGACACCGACCAAGCCACAAGTTACTCACAAAGACCAATGACCACCACTTCCACAGCCTGGGATAGCCACTCTCTGCTCATCCAAGTAACCCAGTCTCAGGTCAAGGGTAGAGACAGTTTCAAGGTAGGGCTCAGTTCATTCAGAAGAGCCTCTACGTTAAGTCCTTCTGGTGTAGACCCTGAATTATGTCATGCCACCTGTAATGTTAGTGTCCAAGGTCATCATAGTGTGGTTCAACAAGGGTTGGGTGAAAATAATCAAAGTGTCTACCCAGGAACATAAAATCTGGTCCACTGTCCCATGAGGTTCCTTACATCCATTGTTTATCATCCCTTCCCTATGTGAGGTTACTTCTCCCTATTCACCTGACGTACTCATCAAAAGTTCTATCAGTTTCTACTCCAAAATGCTCCCCTCCCCTGGTCTTAACTTGATTTTCCTGCAAGGTTCTCCATTCCTGTAGAGGCCCATTGATTTGTCAAAGCCTTGCCCCAATGTTGGATAACATCAAGTGCATGGTCCCTTCTCCTTTTTCCTCCTTTTGAAAGAGTGATCGCAGCCAATGTGAGGTCTCGTCCTTCAAGGTGGTCCTTGCGAAGTGCACATAAGGGATGTGACGTATGTATGGTTCATGGCCAATAGGTAGACATCTACCCTTTTATTCAGGAATTGATCCTTAAGATTTATTTAATTGGTGTTATTCCTTATAGTAATGGACTCATAAGTATTTTTCCTTTTGTGATTGTCTTACTCCACTCAGCACAGTGGTTTCCAGGTCCTTCCATGTCATGCAATGTTTTATACCTTCATCATTGTTTTTAAGGATGCATAGTATTTGTGTGTGTTACCATAGTTTCTTTATCCATTCTTCCAATGTTGGCATTTGGGCTGCTTCCAATTTCTTGCTATTGTGAACTATGCTGATATAAACAGGGTGGAACATACCTCCACCTGTGTTGTGTCTCTTATTACTTCAGGACATATTACTAGACGACATGGGATTTTAATTCCCATTTGCTTTATCACCATATCATGTTCCACAGTGGTTATATGTATTTCCTAGTCCACTAACAATGTATACAAGTTCCAATCTTTCTATGTCCTCTCCAGCATTGGTTGCTTTCTGTTTGTTTGTTTCTTTGTTTTTTAATTGGGTGAACACTGTGGGTGCAAAGTGGTGTTTCATTGTGGTCCAAAACGTTTTTAAGACTATGACCCTTCAGAAGCAGATTGCCAGCCCAGTCTGTAGAGGCACCTGTGGATGGGCTCAACCTGCCAGCTTTCCCATTAGATGAATATGCAACCATTTGTATCACCTGGGGCACTATTCTTGTGGTATTGATAAATAATATTAAACCTTGATTTTCAGAGTAGCATATAGTCATTCTATGTATAATCCATCTCCTTATAGTATTCTTAGCTTAGATATCATATAGGATTTGATATTGGGTTGTAATTGCATAAATGCAAACAAACAGGTTAGAGTAGGTCCCTACAACTTTTCAAAGTGCAATTTCCAAAGAGAAATTCATGGCTCAGAAGTAATGAGAAATAGGAATTTCTAAACATGATCTAAACTAAGAACTCCCATAATTATTATCAGTGGCACAATTACTAAACTTGGGGTTCTCCATCCAAGAGGGCTGCCTACTGGGGAGATGTGGTTGGTGGCCAGAGGAAAGGTAAAACCTGAACCAGATCTTTTATACTAGACATGCAGGCTATTGGCCCACGAGCCTTTAAAAGAAACAAAAAAGCTCCAGGTTTTTACATCTTCCAGAACCAGTGAGTTATCAGTAACCAATAAAAGTGTGTATACATGGGCTGAGCCCCAGTGGTGTAAGTGGTTGAGTGCGGGACTGTAGCCCGCGGACTTGGAGGTTCAAATCCAGCGGTGGTTCTCAAAGCGGCACTGGATAGCGCCCATGACCACCAGAGGCAGTGATGCCCACAAAAAAAAAAAAAGTGTGTATGCATTGTGATGAAGACCGTTCACCTTCTCTCTTCTTTCTTCCTGGAAGAGCTGTAAATACTTGTGTAAAGAAGAGGGATCACTCTCCCACATCTACTGCAAATCTAACAGCCACATATTGAATCAATGCTCAATGCAATGGCATCATTCAAATGACTGAAAGTAATGGACCAAGATCGAGAAGCAGCAAAGAAAACACTGTATCTAGAAAGAAAGTGTTAAACAAATGTGATTAGTTACCTTTTTTAATGATCCTGTTTATATCCCCAGAAATTGAGATTCTGCAAGAAAACTACTTCTTTGTACTGTTACCCTAACTCTATGAATATCTCTGACTGGATAAGGGAACCCTTGTGCAGATTCACTATACAAGAATACTTCAAAATAATAGCAGAAATATTCCATTATCATTTCGCTCCATTTTTCTGCAGGCTTTCAGAAGCCCCCGCATATACATCCAAAGATTCCTGGGTGCTGCAAATAGTTCACAATCTAAAAGTTGGTGGCTTGACCCCACCGGTGGCTCCACAAAAGAAATCTCTGGAAAATTGCTTTTGTAAAGATAATTGCCATTTCTACTTTGACACAGGTAGGGTCACCCTGACTCAGAATCCACTCAGAATCCACTGACTGGTAATGGATTGGGGTTTCTTGGTTTATTTGTTTGTTTAATAGGCTCAAGGTGCCATTCCCTTGATCAGCTTTGCTTTTTATTGTTCCTAATTCTATATTTAATATTAATAATAATTAACCTTTAATACTTAAATGCCAGAAACGATTAATTTCTCACTAATGACTATGCCAAGTTTATAGCTCATTCTATATAGAATTCTATATAAATTCTCATATAATTTTCAGGTATACCTCCTGTGTTAGTCTGGGAAGTCTGGAGAAACAAATTCATAGACATTCATCTGTGTATAGTAAAGAGCTTTATATACAAGAGCAATTGAATATTAAGGAAATATCCCAGCCCAGTCCAGATCAAGTCCATAATCCCAGTATTAGCCCATATGTCTGATACCAATCTATAAATTCTTTTTCAGACTCACGAAACCCACATGCAATGATGCTGAATGCAGGAAGATCACAGGTCAGGGGGTGGAAAGTCTTATGATTCCAGGGGTGATGTAAGCATCTCAGTGCTGGCAGGGGTCTACACGTGACTTCTCTAGGTCTGAGACTCTGGCCACCATCAGCCTGTCTCCATGTGGCTTGCCAATAAGAATGTCTTGCAGGTACTGAGTTTATGCCCCCACCTCCAGTGAATTATTTATCTCCTTAGCACCTCTAAATTAAGTCATCAAGCAGCAATCTGATTGACAGGCTGAACTCCACCCCTTCACTCTTAACATTCTCAAATTGACAACAGATTAAATAACTAACATACCTACACATTATATATAACTATCTTAGGAGTCCTCAAAACTCTATAGCAACTGGTTTATTTTCATGAAAAGTATGTTTGCCAGATGTCACCGTTCATCTGGTGCCAACTCATAGCAAACCCACGTACAACAGAGCAAATAATGCAGTCCTGCACCATCCTCACAATCATTACTACATTTGAGCCAGCCTGTCACTGTAGTGACTATGTCTGTCCAAGCATTATGTTCTTCTCCAAGGATTGATTGCGCTTGATAACAAGCCCAAAGTATATGAGTTGAATTCCCACCATCCTTCCAAGGAGAAAATATTGAAATCATCAAGAATTGTCACTTGCTTGGATCCAAATCAATGTTCATGGAAGTAGTAACCAAGAGATAAAATGACATTAGTTGTTAGAGAGATGCAAATCAAAACAATGAGATAATACTTCACCCCAGCATTAATAGCAATGTTTCAGAAGACACCAAATGCTAATAAGTGACCCGGCCCGCAGGTCAGTCAACGTGATGTCCCTATCTGGAGGCCTGGAAATGAAGATGGGCAGGGGACGCAGAGAATGGAGATAAGACAGGAGTCTGATCAAGTCTTATTTATTGGGACAAAACTCAGGGTATATAAAGCCAGTGTTCAGGAGTAAAGGTCACAGCTTATGCTAATGAGGTAGAGTCAACAGGGGCCAATCCTGGATGAGTGCCAAATAAGGGAAAAAAGGCGCGCAAAAGGGGCTGTAATCCTCAACTTGGTCCGTATGCTAATGGGGGTATATAGGAGTCAAGCGGGGCAACTTAAAGCAACCAATCACAAAGCTACAATATGATCTAATGGACTAAAGGTTACAACATATGTAGGCACTATAAAACAATACAAAGGTATAGTGGCTAGAATGTAACACAAGCAGAGCAAGCTATATAGTTTATACAAAAGGGTAAAATATAAACTAAACATAGATGGCAGGAACCGATACAGGAAAAGGCTGTGTGTGTCACAGCATGAGAGCATGGCAACGTGCGTCAGTGTAGGAGAGCAATCGCCGGCTCCTCAAAAGTCCCTCTTTTTTATTATATAAAAAGGCAGGAAAGCCAAAAAACACCACATGAACTCCTTGCTGGGGCCACGCCTGTCTTAGGTTGTCCAACACGTGAACCATTCTTACCCGGCATTGGTCTCAAGGAATGCCTGTAACAGCGCAAACCGGGGCCTGTCTTAGGTTGATATGGCCACTGTCAGATCTTACCCGTCATTGGCTGACTGGTCCAGCTCACAAGGTGAGGGGGTCCTACAATTCAGCATTAGCGAATGTGCCACCCTCATTCATCATTACCAACTTGTGGCAACGCACTTGTATGGGTTTGGCTTGTATGACTTCAATCTGTTGTAACGAATGCCATGTTTGTAAAACAAAACCGGTCCCAGCAAAATTACAACTGAAAATATAACAAGTGGTGATACAATTGGAAGCAAAGCAGAAAATAAAGGGGAACTCCACCAAACGTTAGTGTCAGTCTTTTGTCGGCAAGATTGTAGCAGTTTGTCACTAATTTTATTGAGTTCTCGGACACGATCTTCTACTATTCCAGATTCATTGATGTAATAAAAGCACTGTTCATCCAGGAATAAGCCCAGGCCTCCTCTATCTGCGGTGAGGAGGGCTAAAGCCCGCCTGTTTTGCAGGGCTACTTGTGCCACTGACGTGATTTGACATTGAAGGGATGCAAGTGACACAGATGATGCATCTATGACCAATTGGAAGCGCAATGACAAGTCATTGTTGGAAATGATGGAGTGTGCCAAAGCTCCGCTACTAAGTCCAATAGCTACTGCTGAAGAGGCCAAAGAAAGACCTACTAATACAGGAAGAAATACTGCTCTTTTATAGCGAGTAACACTGAATTGTTGAACAATGCCTACAAACTCCCCCTTAGTGTAAACAATTGAGGTACTAAAGTAATAGGTAAACACAAAATATTATGCATAAAATTATTTAACCTTTTATCTAAAGTACCATTGCACCAAAAGAAAAACCCATTAGGTGCACATAAAGGTTGAGAAGGTAGGGAAGTTATATTACAAAATTCAGAAGACGCATTAAAATAACAAAAAGTAACTTGGGTGCTATTAGGAAGTATAAACAAGGGAACTTGTGGGATAGGTGTAAAAGGTGAACATTTAGAAAAATTAAACTGGGAGTGGTTGGGCTGAAAAACAGGTACAGCCGCCAGAGGTGCTTTCCCTAGAGCAGCACACATGAAACAGTTTTTATTAATAGGCGAATTGGTAACATTGGCCCACACTAGGGCTTCTTGCAAAATGGCAAGCCATGAAAATGAGGTGGTTAAAGCATGTACAGCAGTTTGTAAAGCACATTCCTGGGATTGAATATGCTGATGAACAGCGGACTGTACTTGAACAATGGTTTTCCATATGTAAATTTTAGAGTAAGGATAGTCATCCCAATACTGGAGATACCAGATACCTGGGACTTGACTAGTCCAATGATCATGATTTGGATCGGGTACAGTGACCACATAATGGGCACCTATCCAAGAAAAACGTTTTTCGCTAAAATCAGGAGTACCCGTATGTATATATGAAGTCTACAAGATTTCCACAGGCATCCAACATTTTCGTATACCCACAAGGAATTACATTGAAGGATATAGTTGGCCATAAAGGAAGCAAAGAAGTCCACAAATTTCAACATTTTTTACAACGGGGTAACCACTGCCACCTTGATAATTATAGCTTCCACGAAAAAAGGTAAAATTTAAAGTTAAAGGGACAGGGCAGCCAGTGGGAGGGCAGGTTGTGGTGGCCAAAATGTGGCCTTGGGGTCCCCCATGATTAGGGTTCTGAGTAATGCCTACGTGATCATGTGGCACATTAGTGAAGTTTTCGCTAATAAAAATTTTCCACGCTGTTGGAGAAGTGATCTTATTGCCTGGTTCAGCGTTGGCGGCAATAATAAAAGAAGAAAAGCAAAATAAAGTTGCAATAAATGGTATAATAAGATGGCACATGTACGGGCACCTCCTTGCATGTAATACCTTGCCTAATTAAATGCATTGTAAGACAGCAAAAATAGCGCACACAAAAATCAAAAAAACACAGACAGATCCTTTGCCCCAGATGAGTACTGGGTCAGGTCCATGCCAAGAATTGTCAATGGGGTCTTTCCATTTTACCATGGCAAATTGAGTGTTAGGCAAATTGAGTGTTAGGATGCCAGAAGCGATCTGCGGCTGACTTGCCATTATTGTCCAATAGCAAAAAGTTTTTTACAAAGAGAGTATGATTAAGAATGTTTCAAGGGGTACCTTTGGTAGGGTACCAGCAGGTATCTTTAAGCTTTGCAAACATAGTTTTTATAAAAAGATGAGCTCTTTCCACTATACCTTGACTTTGTGGATTATAGGGAATCCCAGTTATATGCTTACTTTGAAGGGTATTGCAAAAATTTTGAAAAGCTTTGGCAGTGTATCCTGGACCGTTGTCTGTTTTGATTTGCTTGGGTTTGCCAAGAACAGAGAAGCAATGCAAGAGATGAGCAATAATGTGTTTGGTGGCTTCTTCTGTTTGCAAGGTGGCAAGTATGAATCTACTAAATGTATCTATGCAAAGATGAATGCATTTGAGGTTGCCAAACTCGGCATAGTGAGTGACATCCATCTGCCAGATCGAGTTAGGTACTAGTCCCTTAGGGTTAATTCCCAAGTGGGGGACTGGTAAAATGTCACACAAGAAGTGCATTGCTTAACAATCTGTCTGGCTTGCTCTCTAGTTATTTTAAACATCAGTCTTAGGGACTGGGCATTCAAATGATGCAAGGCATGAGCGGCTTGGGCCTGTTGTAAATTGCCGGTCATAACCATGGCCTCCATTCTTGTAGCTGCATCGGCGATCTCATTACCTCGAGTCAGAGGCCCCGGTAGGCCCGAATGAGCCCTAATATGTCCTAAGAACAAAGGAGCAGTTCTCCTATGAATTAGTTGTTGGCAGTTCAAAAATAATTTTGCTGTTTCTGACACATGTTTGATCGGCGCAACAGTTTCCAAAAGAGGTATTGAATGAGCTAAATAAGCACTGTCTGTATAAATATTGAGTGCCTTATCAGGAAAGGCTGATAAAACTGCAATCATAGCTTGTAACTCTACCAACTGAGCAGAAGTAAAACTTATTTTAAACTTAATTACTTGGTTAGCAAAAGAATAGGCAGCAACTCCTGTGGATGACCCATCTGTAAAGCATCATCCAAAGGTTCTTTACTAGTAACTTTGGGGGAAACAAAGGCATGTAATTTGCAAAACTGAATTAGTTTATTTGGTGGATAGTGATTATCCAATCTACCTGCATAAGAGGCACAAGCTACTGGCCATGTCTCCGTGTTCTGCAATAACCAATTAACCTGGGATTTGGAATAGGGTTGTATGATATTTGAAGGCTCTATACCAAAATATTTTGGGCTTTTCTCTGGATTCTTTCCCGTTCTTTTACAGTAAACAGAACCTGTAAAAGCTGTTAGCAATCATCCCAGGTGGGCTGGTGGGTGTGGGACATTATGCACAAATTATTAATTTGATGTCCTTCACATGTCTCACACTGTAATCTTTCGTACTATGAATCTTTCTAACTATGAACACATTCACTTTTTCTTTCTCTCACACGTCTCACACTATACTATGAACACATTCACTTTTTTCTTCAAACAACTTAAGCTTTTAGATTACTTTCACATTCTGGCACAGCCAGACATTCTTACTCTGCCCTTACTCTAACCTTCTGCAACTTACTCTGACCTTCTGCAACTTACTCTCACCTTCTGCGACTTACTCTGACGTTCTAGACTTAAACATTCATTGAAATGAAAATTGTATTAACTGTTAGCAAAGGGTTAAAGACCCTATTGGGAGTAATTACTGCTGCATTACATCAAGGTTATTCATAGCACTTTAAAGAGACAGGAGGGGTAACAGTTTGCCTTAAAGGGAAAATACCAACCAGAGTTTCCGCGGGTGGTCTTGCCCACCCACCTCCCCCAAGCAAACCTTCCTGGCCCGCAAATGGGGTGACTAAAAGGGGTCTTATCTGCTGCCTTGGGTGTCATGCTGCTGGCACGGAGGGCATGGCTGTGCTGATGAGTGGCTGCTGGGGAAGCCTGGATATTGTTATGTAGATTTTGGCTGTCAGCTCTCAGAGAAGTGGGAGAGCTAAGCAATTGCTCTTTACCAAACTTTGAATGATTTAAAATTCTGCACAAACTGTTAGCAAACTTATTTAATTGTAGAAGTAAATTACCAAACCGACATTCTTTCTCTAATTTTACCAATAAAGTTACAGGTTTGATTAAGCTGTACTGCCCTTCAGGCTTTCCATACTGTAAGATAGTACAACCTTGCCTTAGCCTGCAATAAGCTGCTTCCATGCTGGAATTAGCAAAAATCAGCAGGGAGTTTTTAGTCCCTCCTGAATGTCCTGGGGGAGTAACTTTAAATGCATTCCCTTTATTTTCTAAATCCATGTGGGGGCGCTCTAGTTTCCCCACTACCACACTGCTAAAGACCCTTTGATTTACTACAGGGTAGTCAAGCATAAGTATTGTTTTCTGACAAGTAAAAACATCTATTCTAGAAATACAAAGCAACAAAAATTGACTTAAGCAATATTCCTTTATAAACCATGATATACCAGACACTATTACTGCCTTAATTTCATTAATAATTCCATTAACCACCTGAAAACCCTTTAAATTAAGTTTAGACTTTCCTAATTAACATTCCATAGTAAATAATCTCCGCCTAAAAGGACCGACTTTGCCAATGTATTCCAATCCCCCAGGGTGAGCCATTTATCACAAAGAGCTTCTACAAGGCTCATAGTAAATGGTGTATTGGGTCCATAAGTGGAGACTGCCTTTTTGAGTTCTTTCAATAACAAAAATTTAAAGGTCTCATGTTTTCTTCCTCATCACTATTGTCATCATCGGCTTTGATTTCAACTACTGGAAA
>PVJH01021854.1:0-37773 GCA_004026705.1 Nesogale talazaci
GGCTAGGATGAGGAAAGAGACATTGTTGCTTACTGGGTATAGACCTTCTGTTTCATGAGGTGGTTCAAAATTTGGGGAATCAAAATGGTAGTGGTGACTGTAAAACATTCTAATGTAATCAAAATGGCAAAAAAAAAGTATATAATCTATATTTTACCACAATTAAAAATGAAAAATGTGGACTCAATATAGTTCCCAAATTTCCTAGGACTCAAATATAATGACAATGGATGGTGATTTGGTTTGAACCAGAACTGGGAAGATTTCATGCCCATCTCTTTCTCCCTAAGTCAAACTTGACTTGACATTGGTTTCCTGAATAAGTAGGGTCAGTTGTCTCTGTAAAATGTGACAATAAGATTTCTCATGAAGTATTGTTAAATTATTTTGGAGTGCTTAGGTGAAATGTGCTACATATAATCTTTCTTTCTTGTTATCTACTGACTATCAATATCTCACTCTTACTTTCAGGTACCTTTTAAAAGCAGCTAAAGTTTGCTGTGTATCTAAGTGATGACTCACTGAACAGCTTTGCAAAAACAGCTAAACATCAACCATCTTTCCTGAGGCCCTGTGGCCTCCACCAATCTCCCCTTGCATGGTATAGTTCCTCACTCAATGGGAGGATGTCAAGATGACCCTGACCAGTTGGGTAGACCTGAGTCAAAGCTAAGAGCCTTGCCACTCCCCGGTTATATAACCTTAGGAAAATTATTTAATAGGACCTCCCCTCAAACTTTGCTTTTAGGATTGAACTCAGGGGGCTATGGCCTCTGTATTAACAAAGACAGTAGAATTACACACCCAGGAGATCACAATCTTCCTCTTTGACTCAGCTATTTATAAAATTGGGGGTCTTTGTTATAGTATTTGGAGACAGCAGCATTATGAGAAAAACTAAGGGAAGAAATTGACATTTGTGCAAGCATTTGATCAGGGCCACTCCTGGAACATAGGAGGCCAGTATATATCCACCCAGCAGTACTACTGTAAAAGAAAGGGCTGGTGCTCTATCAAAACACAAACAAAAATCCTACTGTCCTTGAATTTCTTCCAACTCATAGAGACCCTATATAGAATTGCCATGGTTATAAAGCTTTATGGGAACAGATGGCTGGGGGTTTTTACATCCCACAGAGTGGTGAGCAGGTTCGAAGTGCAGTGCAGTATGTCCCCAACAGCACCTTCAGGGCTCCCTGAGAAATTTATCAAAGCAGGTACTCCTTCCTCTGACATGGAGGGTGTCTCTATGGGCCTTAACTCTCCTGGAAGATGCGTTTCTGAGGATGTTGGAGTTGGAGTAGCCTAGCCAACTCATTGACCCCTCATTGACCTTAGATATCCTTTTGAACCTTGATCCTTGAACCAAATGGTCTCTTAAAAGTTACCTGTATAAGTCAAATAGTACACACCTTAGAGAAGCCAGTTCTGCTTCAGACTTTATGCCCTCTTGAAGAAGTCAATCCCATTTCTAGAAAGCAGACACTTCATGGCTGGAATCTGTGTTTTAGAATAAATTATAATCACATAAATACCATTTGGTCTGTTTCCATGGCAATATAGATAAGATGGGAGATAAGACTTCAAAAGTTCTTCACTTTGCAAATTATAGATCCAATCAAGTTCAACCAACGTCTATTACTTACTAAATATAATTTTTATTATAACAGTTGGAAGTGACATTACAGTAATTGATTATTCAATTCGGTCTATATAGACCAGAGGTGCTCACACTTTTTCAGCATGCGAATTACTTATAAAATGATCAAGTCAAAATGATCTACAACTATAAAAATGAAAAACATATATTTATTTATTTATTACATTTATTCATAAGTACATTTATGATTCTTTATATGTCCAATGTATGTTTATGTACCTTGCATAACCACATGAGTCCATATTGCACAACACAACACAATTAACTATGTACATTTTTTGTCATTACTTGAGTCTACTCTGATGACTAGCACTGAACAGAATGAGCCAGGGACACACAGTCCAAACAATAGCTGCTGACAGCCAGCCTGAAGCACACTTCCAAACAATCATCAGTCGTGGTGATCTTTCTGTGGGAAAAGGCTGATTCACATAAATAAGTAGAGCCAAATAATGCAGTCATAGAGATAGCACATTTTCTCATGCTTGGGTACTTTCCCTCTGCGAGCAAGTTCCAGAACAGTTCATGCACTCTGGACTTTAATTGAATGGGCTCAAAGTCTCCCATTCTGTATGAAAGTTATACGTTTTTTGTCATCTTATTTGGTCCAGCACTCCAACTCATTATAATACCCTTTCTTAGGTTTAAGAGGAAAAAAAAAACCAAGGTCTAACAATTGACTTGTCGGTTTTGCTGCACTTAACGCAGTTGTTTGCACATGCATTTGATACCTGATTGGTGGTGTTGTATATCAATTAAGTGATGGGATTGATGATAGGCATACATCTATTTTGTTTTGTTTTGTTTTGTTTTTAGGTATCACCGCCCTCTGGTGGGAGTGGAGGGCCCAGCCTTGCTCCTGGAGAGCTGCTGCTGGATTTGAACCGCCAACCCAGGGGGCTGCAGTCCCACACTCAACCACTACACCACCAGGGCTCAGCCCATATCTGTTTTTTTTTAATGCCATGCAATCTACCATCACAACATGGGTGATCAACTAGTAAGTACATAGTGGTTGACGTATTGAGCACCCCAGATATAGACAATTTAGATGAACTCTGGTGGAACTGGGGTTAAGCATCAGGCTGCTAACTGAAAGGTGAGTAGTTTCAGCCATCTCTTGAGAGAAAGATGAAGTAGTTCTCTTCCACAAACACTTATAGCCTCAGAAACCCGATGGAGCAGTTCTCGTTTGTGTCAGGGAGTCACTGCTAACCCAAATCAACTTGATGACAGTAGCTTGCTCATCTAAACATTTTCAGTCACCAAAACCAGCACATCCGAACTTTCTGGCAGCCCAATCTCCTGTGCTCCATCAAAGAAAGACCAGCCAGCCAGTAGGAGTCAGGGTATCTCCAAATCCCCCTCTAGTACCTGTGATCCAGACATAGGCCCCAGGAGAACAGCAAAAGGTGAACCCTTGAGCTTCTGACATATCTGGCTGAAGAATGCCATAAGTGGGGAGCAACAAATATGCGAATCCTGATGGTTCTGGGTCCAGGGCAGCAGAAAGGGAAGTAGAAAAATTGATGATGTCTCTGAACAGTAGAGTCTCCTGGATCTGCATAGGATAGCCTTGGATTGTGAACATTCTGTGAAAATGTCTCTCTCAGACCCAACCTCAAAAGGAGCTCTGCCTTTTCCTTCCCTAAATACGTGGACATCACTGACTTTTCCCAAGATTCTAGGCCAGTCCATTAGTCCTCCTCATTTTTAACGTTACACCCACATTTCAAGGAACCCAGTTTGGATGAAAAGATCCTAGTATTGTTACCTTGAACTATTTTCCTAGCAGTGAAGTGGCATATATAAATAAAAATTCACTTCTACTGACCAAAGGTATCATAGTACTTGCTCCAGGGCCTCAGTGCTGATATGGTGACCAGATTCTAAGCGGGACACCATTAACGGGGCAGTGGGGGGGGTGTTTCTTGATTTAAAATGTGATCTATATGTGGCAACAAAAATTTTCAAAGAACGCAAAATAGTATTGTAAAATACTTTTTGTAATATATTCATTTTAACTTTAAAATAACACCGGATGTTGTTAAATTGTTAAAAAGCAGGACGTCTGGTCACTTTAATATCTTAGTAGGTATGAACTGAGAGGGAGAGAGTTTAATTCTCTGAGTTTGCAGGAACTATTTACAAATTCAGTATTTTTACTTTAAAAAACTTATAAGCCTGCGCCTCTACAAAGACCTGCCCCTAGGGTAAGAATGCAAATATAAACTTTAGGATCACAGACTTCCTTTCCCTCTACTCTCCCCTGGTTCTTCCCACATCATAAAATATCTTTCCCATATTCAAATTACCCATCCAGTCTCTATCTCCCTCCACCATCGGCCACCTTTTGGACATACAGGCAGAACTATTAGCCCTCAGAAGGACATGACAGGAAAATAAACCAACACAGGTCTCGGAATCAGGTGTAATGTGTTTGGGAGCATGATTCAGAAGCAGCAGGTTGCCTCCAGGTGGGCACATACCTTTTGACCTCCTAGATTTGCCATCCCCGGGGAAAGGAGCAGCTGGAGGAGAGTTAGAACCTACCTTGAAAGGAAGGACCAAAGCAGTTACTCCCTTTGCCCGGGCCTAGAGTTGGCACTTTGAGACAAACATTGGGCTAAAACCTGCAAGACTAACCCAAATGTTTAAACCCACCAATCCCTCCACTGGATAAAAATGAACCTGTCTGCTCCCATAAATATTTATCATCTTATAGACCCAATTATAGGGTGACAATTATTTGAAATCAACTCAATGGCGGTGAGTTTGACTTTGGAGGGAAGGGTAATAATTTTTGGACGGTACAATACAAAGATATGGCAGTGTGCTTCCATAAAGATTATAGCCCTGGTCACTGAAGATAAATGTGTGCATAGGCAAATGTGGTGAAGAAAGCTGATGGTGCCTATCAAAAGCTATAGCTTCTGGGGTCTTAAAGCCTTCGAGGTAAACAAGCAACCATCTAGCTCAGAAGCAAAAAAGCCCATAAGGAAGAAGCACACCCTCCTGTGTGACCACAAGGTGTGTAAGGGATCAAGTATCAGGCACCAAAGAACTAAAAATTATATCATTGTAAGTTAGGGGAAGTACAGATTAGGGACTCAGACCCATCTATAGGTAACAGGATATCCCCTTACAGAAGAATCACAGGGAGAAGATGAGCCAATCAGGGCACAGTGTAGCAATGATGAAACATACAACTTTCCTCTAGTTCTTCAATGTTTCCTCCTCCCCAGTTTCATGATCCCAATTCCACCTTACAAATCAGGCTAGACCAGAGGATGTACATGGGTACTGATAGGAGTCAGAAACATGGGAAATCCAGAACAGCTGATCCCTTCAGGACCAGTGGTGAGAGTGGCGATATTAGGAGAGTGGAGGAAAAGTGGGGTAGGCAGGGGGACCAATTATAAGGTTCTACATATAATCTCCTCCCTGGGGTATGGACAATATGAAAGAAAGGGTGGAGGGAGACATCAGACAGTGTAAGATATGACAAAATAATAATAATTTATAAATTATCAAGAGTTCATGAGCAAAGGGGGAATAGGGAAGGAGAGGGGAAATGAGGAGCTAATACCAAGGGCTTCAGTAGAAAGCAAATGTTTTGAGAATGATGGCAACAAACATACAAATGTGCTTGACATACAATGGATGGATGTATAGATTGTGGTAAGAGTTTATGAGCCCCCAATAAAATGATTTTTTAAAGATTATAGCCTTGGGAAACCATGGGTAAATTCTACTCTGTGCAATAGAGTTTCTGTCAGTTTAATCCACTCTATGGCTAGGAGTCGGAGTGAACATAGCCAATACACTCAGTGGCTAACTGAAAGACTAGAAATTTGAGCTCAGAAGCACCTTGGAAGAAAGGCCTAGTCATGTACTGCGGGCAAATCAATGGCTGAAAAGCCTGTAGAGCACAGTTCTATTTTGAGGAGCATAAATCACCATGAGTTACAAATGGTTTTTAAAGGTGATATGCCTCACCAAACCAAACTCGCTACTATCCAGTCAATTCTGACTCACAGAGACCCTCCAAGAGAGAGTAGAATTGACACTGTAAATTTGACACTTTAAATCTTTATGAGAACAGAAAGCTTTGCTCCACCCCCACACCCTACCCACACACACACACACACACACACACACACACACCAAGGAACAGCTGGTCAGTTTGAACCACTAACCTTGTAGTTAACAGTCCAAGTCACAATCTACTATTTCACCAGAGATTCTAAATGAGGAACCTGGGGATTCCAGAATGTTTATTTGTGCTCATGCAGAACCTGTACAAGAACTAAGAGACAGTCATACAAATAGATCAAGGGAATGTTGCTTTGCTTAAAATCTGGAAAAGTGGATGTTAGGGTTATATCCTTTCACCATACTTATTTCATTTATAAGCTGAGCAAATAATCTAAGAAACTGGCCTACATAAAGAAGAACGAGTGAAATAATCTTGATTGCTGAAAGTAAAGAGGACTTGAAGCACTTGCTGATGAAGTTCAAAGATTGCAGGCTTCAGTATGGATTGCAACTCAGTGTAAAGAAAACCAAAATCCTTAAAACTGGACAAACACAACATTACACTACCATGAAAAAAAGACTAAAGTCAAGGGTTTCATTTTACTTAGGGCCAGATGCACTCATGAGAATATCAGCTAAGAAATCAAATGGCCTGCATCAGGCCAATCTGCTGCACACCACCTATTGAAAGTGATGAAGAGTAAAAATGTCACTTTGAAGATGAAGGTGCCCTGACCCAAGCCAGGGTATTTTCAATCACCTCATATGTATATGAAAATTGGTACCTGAATAAAGAGCATAAAAGAAGAATTGATGCATTTGAATTGTGGTATTGGTGAAAACTATTGAAAGAATTGTGAATTGCCAGAAGAGCAAACAAATCAGTCTTTGAAGAAGGATAGCCCACGCTTCCTAGAAATGAGGATAGAGAGACTTCATCTCCTGTACTTTGGATATGTTATTGGGAGAGAGCAGTCCCTGGGCAAGGGCATTGTGCTTGGTACAGTGGAAGGTCAGAGGGGAAAAGGAAGACTGCCAAGAAAATTGACACAGTGACTGCCAGAGAATGACCCCAAGACTGCAACAACAAGTTCAGGCATAACAAGGAATAACTGCCAAGGAAATTGACACAGTGACTGCCAAGGAGTGACCCCATGACTGCAACAATGAACTCGGGCATAACAAATGATGGTGAGGATGGCAGGGGACCTGCACTGGATCTCGATGAGTTGGAACCAGCCAGACAGCACCTACCAGCAGCAGCAACTGGCCCCACCGTGCTATTCCCGACCCCCAACTTTGCTTTTCAGTTCCTATTTCTCGGTCTCCCTCTGCCCACGCTCCAACTGTTCCTGTCTCTCCTGTATGAGAACACTTAGTTTCTATTTTTGTGTCATTCTGAATCTGACCTTGAGACTAGCCTTATACAAGAAGGGAGATAGTTTATCTTTTTTTCAAAAAGGCTATAGAACCCGAATATTTATGGAATGCCACATCAAGATGTCCTGGTAAAGAAACATCATTCTTGTCACCTATGGCTACTGAAAAACTACTTTCTGGATACACTGGTGTCACTTTATCTTTCATAGGCATACAGATAATGGGATTGCAGATTTTGAGCTGTACTCGCCTCATCTTACTATGGGCTCCGGAAACAACAAAAAGGCAAAGTAGTTAAGCGTATAGAGGGTTGAAGAGAGAGGTAGACAAAATTAGACTTTGCAGATTAAACTCCTGTTCTGTGAGAGATCTGAGGTACTTTACACTCCTCAGGGGAATTGCCATGGTTCCATTTTATGGATTGTTGTTAAAGTGCCTCCAACTCCATAGTGACCCATAGCGACCCCATGTCCTACAAAATGAAACACTGCCCCAATGCTTTGTTTATAATTTCTTCGTGGTGGTTCTCCATCACTACCTTATCTTGTGGTCATTTGTGTACTTGATGTCCCCACCTCACCACACCTCCTTTTGGGTGTATTTTCTTTGAGGACAAAAACCAGGACAAGAGCTAACACAGAGCCTAGGCTACAGTAGGAATAAATGATGCTGAACACGTCTGCATTTGCTCTGTTCTGCCTGATTCTTGGGTCTTCCTTATAATTGTATATGTGTTTAGGAAGGTTGGGGCTGAACTATGGATCGGGCACAGTGAACCCAAAAAACTGGGGCATGGAAGAAGCATCATGGTGTTCACCATGAATACATCTTCAGTTCTCCTCCCATGGGACTGAAGAGGGCGTGATACAGACTGTACGAGGGAGAAGCTGGGCAATAAGTTGATTCTCTACTGCAACTCTGGACCGGCAATGTTGCAGATCCATGCCTCTGCAAAGTGGGGTTTCACCAGTAGAATGCACTTTTAGGTCACCTTCACATGGCTTGAACTAGATACATTTAGACTATGCATGACTAGAATTTACTATGTGGGAAAATGTCTGTCACCTCCTAATCAGCTAAAAGTGTGAAATAAACTAGTTTTATGAGAAAAGGGGAAACTTTCTAAGAACATACTGGCAGTCTGTCTCAGTCTCTTAGCTTGTCTATGCCTCATGTTGGCTATAAACTCAGCTCTGTGATTGTATCAACAAAATGTCCTAGTTTTGTCTTCTGAGACTTGCCCCAAATATACGTGCTATAATATTTACTGCAATTAATTAGAAAAGAAATTAATGGGAAATTGGCCTTAAATGTTTTCACTCTGGGGTTCCTTAGAGTTGAGCCTTAATAATAGGCTTAGTCTGTCTTTAGGGGATTAAAATATTCCTTCCCTTGCCTTCAAATTATTAACGATATAAAGCCATGAAGATATGGAAAGCCAGGCAGATCTCTGATCACCCTAGAAAAAAAAAACAGAGCAGGGGAGGCATCTCCCGTACCCCTCTAATGACTTTGCAGGGCTTATCTATTTATGGAATTGCCAACAAGCCTCAGCACCTCCATATGTCTCTCACATTTCCCACTCTAGTAAGTTTGTGAACTCTCAGGAGCTTGTTATTGGCTGCTCCTGATTCTCAGCAAGCCTGTGTACAACAGAATGAAATGCTCACCACTCCAGGGCCAATGTCATGATCAGTTATGGATTGGACATCTTTATCCAAAGGGTTCTCACTGACTGGTTTTTAGAAGTAGATCACCAAGTGTGGCAGTCATGTGCTTATGTCAATTTCATGATTGAGATGTAGGGGTGGAGTCTAGTCTGTTAATCTGGAGCAAGCTATTGAGTAGCCAATGAGGCCTCTGTGTGGGCGTGGCTTTCTCCTGAGACTTCTGGAAAATCTCGCGATATTTCCCTCATGAAGATGAGAAGCTATCTCCCTAGTTGTTGGGAGTTAAGTCTCAGAGACAAGGAATTACGGACAAGACAAGATGGCAGTGTCTGAGCTGCTGCAGGAGCCAGAGGAGAAGCCACATGGCCTTGCCCTGATGGAACCAGACCTCTGAAGCTGGAGAAGCCATAGGGAGACCCCTGCCAGCAATGAGTTGCTTCTACCACCACTGGATGCTGTTGATGGACCCTGAGCCCTGGAAATGAGGAGCCATGAGGGGACCCCTGGTGGCGCCGGGACTCTGCACCCACTGGCCTGTGACTTCGTGCATCGGAAGGAGACTTTATAGACTGATATCGGGCATATGGGTTAATATCGGACTTATGACTTTGAACTGGACTGGGCTGTGATGCTTTCTCAGTGTCCCTTTCCTCTTGTATATAAACCTTTTCCTTATATCCATATGTGCGTTTATGATTTTTTTTCTCTAGTCTACTCGGACTGACACACCAGGTCTTTATTTCAGTCTGCCTTAGTCTGGAAGTGCCACTAAAGCCTGTTCACTATTATGACAGTACAAAAACCACTACCAACACAGTGTGGCTATGACTGAGGTGCACTGCTAGGAACCAAAACCAGATCTCCTTCAGGCAAAGTGAAAATTCTACCATTGTGCCACCAATATCCCCTTCTGGCTCAGACTCCTCATTTCCTTCCTTCACTCACCATAGTACAGTGAACACCAAAGAAGCAGGCACGCAGGATGACTTGTTTGCAGAGGAACAAGATTCCAAGCCTCTATTTTCTCATAGCTGTGTCTTCCAATTTGGATAGAAGAGAGAGAAGAGAAAAGGCAGGGTGAAGATGCAAGGAAAGAGAATACACAAGAGAGGAGAAAGGAAGAAGGAGGAAGCATAAATGAAAAGAGGAGAGAGACAGAAAGTGGAGAAGTCAGGGCGGGGAGGTAAAGTGGAAGAAGAGAGACTGGAGTGCAAGAGGAAGGAGGGAGCACAGAAGCAATGTTGACCAGTGAAATGAGGCAAGCCTATAATGAAGAGCTTCTGGCTGGCAACCCTGTGAGCATGAGTCTCACTCAGGGGTACATTGAGAGAGGCAGTTCGTCTCTGGAACATGAGGAAATGTATGTTTGTGCAAAGGCTTCAACTAAAAGCAAAAGAGACTTAAGGGAGGCCAATGGCTACTTCAGCTCACTCTCTGGACCAGAGTGCACTTAACTCCCTGCAGGATAATAAACAGAACAGTATCTCATCTGTTTTCCAAGCCTGTAGTAGTAAGGCGGCCACAACGTCCCTTGGGAAAGGAATCTTAAAGTCAAACAGGCAGGGTATTTTTTCTGATATTGAACGCCCATCTTTTTTCTTGTCATAACTTCATCCCTGTTATCCTGGAGAATAAGCACATACCTTCAGCCTTGTCTTTTTCTCTTAGTTTTTACTGATGCCTTTTCTGTGTCTACTTATTGTATAACTTCTATACATGAGCGATGATCAGGAAACAGCTAAGAAACACCCTGACAAACAAAAGCTCTGCCATCTGGCAGGCATAAACATAAATGAGATGTGAGCCTAAAACCTCAACAAAGAAGGGATCATCATCAATCCACCCTCCATTCGGAGTCTCAAGACAACAGCAGAATTACTCTGCCATGAGCAATACTTTGCCTATGGGACCCTGAATGCACTGTGATTAATTTTCCCAATCTAATGAGTTCTACTCACCAAAATGATTTTATGAAACACCAAATTTATTTTATCATGTGTATCTTCAATTTTATCCCCCCCACCTGCTGTACTTTTTATTGTACTGTGCTATGGTACAGAAATGGGGGCCTGGTACATCATCATTATACAAACTTTTGAGAGTTCAAAGGTTGCCAGCTCTTTGCTTTCTGCAGAGAAGACAAAGTGGGCTTTCTGGTGAGTTTGGGAATGGGAACTTACCTGTCTTTACATTTAGAACCTCTTTTCTGCTCCAGAGGAACTCCACCAGGTAAACTTTGCTACTGAAACTTGTTGGGGCAAACAACACGATCACTTGCTAATCCAAAGGTTGGCAGTTGGAGTTCACCTCTAGAAATCTTGTAAGAAAAGCCTGGAGATCAACTTCCGAAGATCCAGTCATTCAAAACCACTCTGAGCACAGCTTTAAGATGAAACACATGGGGTTACTCAGATTCAACAACTCAATGGCTACTGATATGGTTTTCAATTGAACCAAGTAGTTCCAGTCAAAGAAGTCTCCCATTTATCTACTACTACTTCACATCCAACTTCTAGCAAATATATACAGCCTGTCCACACCACTGGTCTTTCAATATGTTCATTTGATCTCCAGAAATCATGGCTGACAGACTTTGATAGCTGGCAGACTCCTTAGTAACCAATTTGAAACTTTCTAAAACTTGTTCATGGCAGTTACATAATCGCCCATCAACTTTCAAAGGGATGGAATCGAGCCTGTCAATCAGGTCATAGCCAATGAGGTCTCTGTGAGGGCATGACCTTTTCCTGGGGATTCAGGGTCCTCCTGTCTTCCTCCCTGGAAGCAGACACACCTCCTGATGACAAACCACATGGAGCTATGCTGAGAGCTGGAGCCACGTGAAGACCCACACCAGTACTGAGATGTTTCCACTGCCACAAGACTTTCACCCACTGGCCTATGATATTTCTGCATTCAGCGTCATTGCATGTGTTGCATGAGTCTGAAAGGGAATGTATAACTGGGATCAGATATGTGGACTGATATCATACTTAAGCACTTGATCTGGATTTGTCTGGATGTTTTATCAATATATAATTGTGCTTTCATATAAAGCTCTTTCTTATACAGATATGAGTTTTGAACAATTTGTTTATCTAGTCTATCCAGACTAACACAAGGTCAAAGAACTGATATCTAAAAAGGGAAAGTCTGGTGCCTAATACAGTGTATCTTTTCTCTTTTTCATCCCTTAGTAATCAATGTAACTCAACAAAAAATAAATAAAATGACACTTATTAAGCACCTACTAAGTGACACAGAAATTAGAGATGCAATCCCTATCCTGCAAGAGCTCTCCGACAAGTGGAGGCAACAGACGAATAAGCAGAAACTCACAATTATGATTATGAATCTCCCTGCTCCAATAAGTACAGGTACCTTGGGAACGTATAGGAGGGATAGCTAATCTATCACTTTTAATTCTCTCTCCCTCCAACCCATTCCCCAAGTTGTAGTCAACTTTTTCCCCTAAATATGAATGAGATTGGTCATTCCCCAGCTTGCAAAAAATTGAGGGCTTCTTCTACCTTCAAATGAAGGCAAACACATGCAGTCTCACAACTTCCAGCCTTGTCTACCCATGAAGCTTCATCTCCTGCTACTTAACAGCCCAGTGCAGGCTAGATCCACCGACCTGGTGCCAGTTGCTTGAATACACTATGTTCTTTTTTCCTTCTCAGACCCTCCTCCGTCTAAAATGTTCTCCTCTGTCCAACCTCCACCCTACAACTTGCTGGTGACTTCTTGCCCCACCCCCCAATATAGGTTACCTGGCTGTTCTCTTGTCACTCTTCAGGTATCAGTTCAATTGTCATCTCTGAAAAGACTCCATCCTATTGTGCAATCAGCTCTCCCCTCCTTTCCCTTACTCACCTGCATTGTTTAGTTTATCTCCTTCTGGGGATTTACCCCTCATTTTTTCCATCTAGTATTTATTTTCTTGTTTCCATATTCAGTGGTTCTATTTCCAATCTTGGTGCTATCAACTTTACTAAACCCAAGTTTCATGATAATAACAACCTTGTATGTTTTATGCACACAACTGTAACTCAGTGCCAGCACAGAATGACTTAGCAAATTTTAAAACCCCCAAAGTCAATACAGTCTAAAAGTACTGCTACAACATATGTTCTCCCATGCAGATTTCAATTTTCTTATAGATTGTCCAATGTCCTTCAAGAAAATCTAGCAAGATTACCTCTTTGGACCTTATCCTTCTGAGCCGACTTACCCGAATTGATTCTCTGGCCCAGCAGCGCATCTCCAAAGCCATTAGCTTGTTCAGCCTCTGCGCTGAAGTCACACTAATTAGACTGTGAAAAGTATATTATGGAGAAAACTTGTGTGAAGCCATCCAGCGATTGCAGAGACACATTTTAATATATAAACACATTTTAGTAAACCCTGGCATTATAGAAGTAGCAGTCAAGAAATAAAATGACGTGGTACAATGGCAAATCTGCTGCACTAAAATGTAAAAGAGCAAGCTATCACTTTGTGAACTAAGAAATGTATGACCCAACCCCAGGATTTTCAATCACCTCGTGCTAATGAAAGCTGGACAATAAATAAAGGAGGTCATATCATTATAAATAGGGGGAGTACAGATTGGCGACCCAAAGCCCATCAATAGGTGAAGCGACATCCTCTTACAGAGGAGTTGCAGGGAAGAGATGAGTCAGTTAAGGTACAGTGTAGTAACAACAAAATATGCATCTTTCCTCTAGTTCTCAAATGCTTCCTCCCACCCATTATCATGCTCCCAATTCTACCAGATGAGTCCGGCTAGAGTAGGGGATGTACACTGGAGTCAGAAACATGGGGAATTTAGGATAAATGTTCTTTCAAGACTAGTGATGGGAGTGGTGATACTGGGAGGGTGGAGGGAGAGTGGAGTAGAAAGGGGGAACCAATATCTGGGATCTACATATAACTTCCTCTCTGGGGCAAGGCCAACAGGGAAATGAGTGAAGGGACACATTGAACAGTGTATGATATGAAAAAGTAATAGCAATTTGTAAATTATTAAGGTTCATGGGGGGAGGGGAGGAGGGAATATGAGGAGCTGGAACTGGAGAACTAGGTGGAGGGAGGAAGTTTTGAGAGTGATGATGGCAACAAGTGTGTAAATGAGGCCCGCATACAACTGATGTATGTATGATTGTGAGGGGAGGTGTATGAGTACACCAATAAAATGATTCATTATAAAAAGGAGGGTGAGGGGGAAGGAGGAGCTTATACCAAGGGCTCAAGTGGAAAATATTTGGAAATGAATGTGACAACATGTGTGCAAATGTGCTTGATACAGATGATGTATTGAATGTTATAAAAGCTGTAAGAGCCCCCAATAAAATTATTAATAAATAAATAAAGGAGGTCTCAGAAAATTTATTAATTTGAATTATGGTGTTGGTGAAGAATATTGAAAGGACTTTGTACTGCCAGGAGAACAAACAAGTTTGCACAGTCAGAATTCTCTTTTTTTTTTTTTTTTTCAGAATTCTTTCTAGAAGTGAGAAAGGACCTAGTATAAGGAGAGACCAGTCCTTGGAAAAGGACATCATACTTGGTAGAGAGTCAGCCAAAAAAAACCAGGAAGATTGTCAATGAGGTGAATTTGATATAATGGCTTCAACAGTGTGGTGGTCATGTATTCGTGATGTCAATTTCATGATTGGGATGTAGGGGTGGAGTCTAGCCTGTTAATCTGTAGATAGCCAATGAGGCCTCTGTGTGGGCATGACTTTCTCCTGAGAATGCTGGGAAGTCTCATGATATTTCCCAATAGGAGAAGAGAGACTTGATTCTCAGTTTCTGGGAGTCAGTCTCCGAGACGACGCATTACTGACAAGGCGAGATGACATCATGCTGCTCAATCCTGACTCCTGGAGAATGGAGGAGCTGGAGGAGAAGCCACGTGGAGACCCCTGCCAGCACTGAGTTGCTTCTACCACTGGATGCTGTTAATGGACCCTGAGCCCTGGAAGTGAAAAGGCAGAGGGAGACCCCTGTCAAGTGCCAGAATGCTTTGACTGTTTGTGCTTCGTGAGTCAGAGGAGACTTTATAGACTGGTATCAAACATATGGGCTAATATTGGACTTATGACTTTGGATTTGACTGGGTTGGGATGCTCTCTCAATGTTCCATTCCTGTTGTATATAAACCTTCCCTTTGTATCCATATGTGTGTCTATGAATTTGTTTCTCTGGTCTACCTGGACTAACACAGACAGCGAGCTCAAATATAGCAAATGTAAGGCTAGTGCGAGACCAGGCAATGTTTCATTCTGTTGCACGTAGGGTCACTATAAGTTGGAACAGATGAAACTCTACCTAACAACATAGACTGTAACCCTACTCCTTTATTTAGACCCATACCTCACTTTTCAACTGTCTTATTATCTGGCATTTCACGTCTATGACCCTAGTAAAAAATATATTAATTTTTATTTTGCACATTAATGACATACCTCTGATAGCAACTAATGCTGAAGTACAAGGCAAGAGTCACACTGGCTGGGATGGTTAATGTTATGCGTCAGCTTGCCTGGGTCATTGCATCAGGCTGCGTTGTCTAGAGAAACAAACCAAGGAGATCCATCTAGATACAAGAAAGAACTTTATAGGAAGAAAGTATCTTATATCAAGAACGCATGTCCGCCCAGTCCAACTCAAGTCAAGTCTGATGCTAGCCAGGGGCTTCGTCAGATTAATGAAGCTATAGGGCAGACAGTGCAAAAAGGTGAAGCATGGTGCATGAAGATCACTGTCTGGTGGGTACAAACTCCCATGGATACAAGGTCAGTGGAAACATGGCAAGGCATCAACAGCTTTCAGAGGCAGGTGGTCTACATGGGACCATCCCTGCAGGCATGTAAGCAGGAAGGTGATGGAGCAGAAAGAAGGAGGTGGGGGGGAGTGGTCTCAACTTTTGTGTTATAAGAAGGCCACACACTCCCAGAAGGCATCATCAGGCTGCCACCTGATTGACAGGTTGGACTCCACCCCTACTCTCTCACACAAATTCAGGTGGACATAAACTCATGCGGCTGCCATAGCCAGGAGTCTCAGTAATGTGGCAGTTATGTAAGGATTCAATTCATAGTTACATACTCATGTGGTCTACTGATTATATAGTGATGTGGTTGGTTATCATCCATTTTGTGATTTGGTAAAGTTGGTCTCCATTTTTACATACCACTGATTTTCACATTAAGACCTGATCTTTGAAAAATAGCCATGTCCACAAGTGAGAACTGAGTGACCTTGCAGAAAGCATAGTTTTCTGAGGAGGGGGCAGTTGAGCTGAATCTTGAAAAGTCAGCTGGAGACAAGGAACAAAGGAAAAGTGAAGGGACTATTGCCACAGGTGAAACATGGACAAAGTTCTAAATATGTGGACAAAACTGACTAGGCAGGAGCCTGTGTTATCCTGTGTGTCTTGGACATAAGGCACATGAGAATATCAGGAAGGAGATAAGACTGGAAATGCAAAAGGTGGGCATCCTCCCACAGACCAGGGAAACAAGTAAATGGTTTAAGTTGAGCAGCAACATAGCTCAATTTGTAGTTCATAAAGGTGGCTTTAGAGAAAATATGAAACTCATGACAGGGACACTGTTGCAGGCATATAGTTCGTGGATAACAAGGCTCTAAGAACAAATAGAAGATGGAAGAGAGATTTAGAAAATTGGACAGGCTTAGTAATGAATTTGATGTTGAGTGAGAAAGAAGAAAAAAATCCAAGATAACACCTAGATTACTGATTGAGGCTATAAGGTGAAAAGTTACTATTAATCAGAAATAAGATCGTAGACAGAACGTGAGTCTATTTTGTTTGCTTCGAGTTAAAAATCAAAGTCCTCCTACATCATCCTATAGTGATTTCTCCTTCATCAAGCTCCTTTGGTGTTAATATATACAAACTGTGGGCACACCAAAGTTTATTCATATCCCTCACAGAGGACATCTTCAAACTGTGTCATTGAAAAGAGTCTGTTAGTGGTACTATTCACAAAATTGTGGGCAGAGTTAAGGGACAGCAGTGAGGGCAGTGAGCATCTCAGCTCTGGTAATGACAAGGAGTTCCTTCATCAGTTCTCCAGCATAACTGCTCCGTCATGAAGGTTGCTACATTTGATATTTTCCTGCTTCAAATGCTCTTTTCCCAAAATATCTATATACCTGGGCCCCTTGATCTGGTCTATCTAAAATTGCATGTAGGAGGGAGGGGCGGAATCCCCTCAATTCCACCTCTCTGTTTCATTGCACTTCTCAGTCCTTGTTGGAGACCCTGGTTAGTAAGCTCAGCCGCTAACCCAAATCCTGGTTGGAGTCCATTCAGCAACACCTTGGAAAAAAGGGCTGGTCATCTACTTCCAAAATGTTAGTCATTGAAGACCCTATGGAGCACAGTTCTACTCTGTAGTCATGAGTAGGAGGAATCGACTCAACAGCAACTGGTAAGTACATGTCACTGTAATATACCATGTGTTTTACATGCTTACATGCTATCTGCCTCCTTTTCTCAAAAGGAAGCATCATGGGGATAGCGGTTTGAACCTGTTTTGTTCACTCCTGGGTCCTAGCACCTACTGTAGTGTTTCTCGTATGTGTTGAGAAGTGCTTTTCATAGGTGTTGTCCATTGTCATCAAGTCGATTCCAACCATGATGACCCCATGCAGTCAGGGTAGAACTGCTTCATAGGATTTTCACAGCCGTGGTCTTTTGGAAGTAGATTGTCAGGCCTATGTGCCAAGGCATCTGTGAATGAGTTCGAACCACCAACCTTTCAGCTAGTGGCTGGGCTAGCAATCAAGTGCTAGAGAATTTCATAACACTCAGTTGTGCTCACGTGGATCAAGAGATAGTCATGGGAACAGAACAAGGAAACGTTTCGTGGTTTAAACTCAGTAAACTGGTGCCTTCTTTCATCATACTTATTCAATCTGAAAGGTAAGCAAATAATCCAAGAATTACTTTGTCCAGCCTCCATTGGCATGGGATGCTAACCTTGATCCCTAACGCTATGATATGGATTAATGTGTGCAGTATGCTATGGTCTTCAAGATTTAAAGACATTTTCCTTTTATCAGCTCAAATAAATTTGGTCATTCATCATCCTCATGAAAAGCTGAAGAAAGATTTTTTCCAGGACTAATTCCTGCCCAGCACTCCTCTTTAAAGCCCCTTGTAGATGAGGGAAAACCCAGGCAGAGCCAGTCGAGATCTCATCGGATTTATAAGGTGCCTGAAGCTGCACCAACACTGATGGTGATTCCAATTTATTTGCAGCAGGGAAACTTCATTTTCTGTGCTGGATGATGAAATTGACATGAGGATATACTGGAAATGACACTTCATCTATCTTATGCATTATCTTGCATGTTCTTTACCGCCACCTTGTCTTGAGGTAGGCAGGGTTACTTCCCCTTTACAGACAGGGAAATAGGCCCTGTCGGTCCATCAGTTAAAGTTTAAAAAATTAATGAGGCACTGAATTCAGACCCTCTGGCTGCAAGGTCAATGGAATGTCTACTGTGCATGTGGTATTCCATTAACTGTCTGTCAGTACATTGTATGGTGGTAGCTCGCATGTTGAGATGATGCTTGAAGCTATGCTACCAGTATATCAGATACCAGCAAGGTCTCTCTAGGATAGATATGCTTTCATAGAACTTCTAGATTAAGACACACCAGAAGTAAAGGTCTGGCAATCTGCTTTTGAAAATGAGTCCATGAAAGCTCTATTGGAACCCAACAGGACATGATCTGAGTGGCTTTCTTTAGCACATCATCAGGAGGGATCAATTGCTAAAGGAGGACACCCTGCTTGGTGAAGTAGAAGGCCATTGAGATGGTAGGATTCCCTGGAGAGAATGAATTGGCGTCATAGCTGCCAAGGTAGACTTGAACACATGGGTGAACTGTGAGGATAACTCGGGATTGGGCAATATTTTGTTGTGTTGTCTCCCAGGTTACCATGAGTCAGAAGTGAAAGACTGAAAACAGCAGCATGGAATTTAGAAACAGCAGGGTGAGCTTTGCTTTGAGGCGTTTAGAGGAATAACATCTAATGTTAAGGTCTGTTTGGTACATACCATAAGCACAGATAGTTGTTCTCTTCTGAAGGTGGGTCCTCAAGCATTAGAATTCCAGAAAGTAAAATATGTGGCTGAAGTGGGGACATGCACCATGCCTTTCTGGTCATGTAGCCTTTGGCGCATACATCTGCCACTGCAAATGAAAACCCAAGGCATTTACTGGGAATGTGGTGAAGTCATTAAATGCAATTCCATCTTTACTTGATTAGGCAGAAAAGGAATGCTTTCAGCACTTACGTAAAGTGTGAGCAAAAAGTTTCCATAAAAATAACATTAAATATTTCATGAACAAAAATGAAATCACTGATTCTTTCATAAATTTTTATTATGGCTAAATTTATTTAGCAAAACATTTATACAATTTTATAGACATAGTTTAGTGACACTAATTACATTAACAATGTTGTGTAACCATCACCAATATTTGTTTTAAAAGTTTTCTTCAAAAAAAAAAGTTTTCTTCACCCTTTAAAAAAAATACAGCTTCCCTTAAGCAATACACCCTTATTGCTCCCACTCATCTGGCCCTGGGAACCACACATCCAGTCACTGGTTCTTGAGTCCATAGAGAAAGCTCATTTTAGCAAGGCATGTGTTCCATTGGACTCCTGATTTTATTGAGAGCATTTTTATTGCTCTTCTTTTCTTTTTAAAAGTTTTGTGTGTGTGTGTGGCATCACTGCCCTGGTGGGAGTAGGAAGCCCAACCTTGCTCCTGGAGAGCTGCTGCTGGATTTGAACTGCCAACCCTGTGAACCACAGTCCCGCACACAACCACTACGCCAGCAGGATTGAGCCCTTTTTAAAAGTCTCTTCCTTGGTCCAAATTCAGCAACAGCTCTCCAAGAACAAGCCTGGGCCTCCTACTCCCACCAGAGGGCAGTGATGCAACAAAAAAAAAGTTTTCTCCTTACTTCAGTTTGAAAAGTGACTCTTTAAGATTCATCAGCCAAGCATTAAATTTTCTGAAATTTAAAGATCAAATAATAATTTCTTTTTATTTTATTTAAAGGCACATTTTAGCTAGTCATAGAACTCCATTAGATTTTTTTAGCTCGCCAAATGTAAACTTTTATTTAAAAATAATAATAACCCTGGGCTGAGCCCCAGTGGCATAGTGGTTATGCATGGGACTGCGGCCCACTGGGATGGAGGTTCAATTCCAGCTCACAGGAGCAAAGACTGGGCCTCCTACTCCCACCACCAGAGGGCAGTGATGCCTAAAAAACTAAAAAAAAACTAAAAGTAATAATAATAATAATAATAACCCATAAGTAACTTAAGCAAGTAAAATGTCTGCAGAGATTGAGGTTTTAAAAATGAATTTATAAATTGATTTAAAATAATAGGGACTCATCTGGAAATATCTTGCACAAACTAAGAGAAGTGAGGATTCATCTATAATACTCACTCTGAGCTGTCAATTTATCTTTCTCCTGGTCCAACTTTCTCCCCTTCATAGTATCTACTCCTTCTCATAGGGTTTTTGTAAGGATCCTTTAAGATAATTGTCCTAGTATTTCACTGGTTCAATAACAAAACTCCCACAAGTGGGTGGCTTTAAAAGTCTATTATCTCACAGTGAAAGGGGGAACAGACCCTAAAAACTCAAAACCAACCCACTGCCATCAAGTCAGTTCACACTCATGATAGTCCTGTAGCGCAGAGCAGATATTCTCAGCGCTCTCAGACTGCTAGGCTTTTCAAAAGCAGACCACCTCATCTGACGGCGTTGAACTGTCAACTTTCCACTTAGCAGCCTGCTTCTTAACCACTGTGCGTGCTGTTTGGGCCGGGTTCACAGCCCCCCGAACCAGGCAGCCTCAGGCACGCCTTTGCACCAGCCTCACAAGAAGGAGATGAACAACCTGCAGAACTTTGTAAACCCTTCCTCTGGCATTTCCCAGAACTTATCTCCCCAAAGGGCACAACCCTTATCTCTCAGGGCCGGGTCTGTACAGCCTCTTCCCTCAGTGTTCCAGAAATCAGGTCTGCGAAAGACAAAATATACTCAGAAACCATATCCTGACTGAGACCCTGCAGCTGCACCCTCAGAAAGCCTCATTGCCCTTATCTGTACATACGTCCTTAGTTCAAGCCCTATATATATATCCCATGGCCTCACTGCCAGGTGCAGCTTCCCTAGCCTAACTCTCAGGCCTCAGAACCACCCAGGTGCTCAAGATGCTCCTGTCTCTCTTCTCTGCTGTCTCTTCCCTTCCCCAAAGTCCTTCCCTACCTCCAATAAAGCCTGTATCTACCTTTCATTCCTAAGTAAGCTCTGTCTCCTTTCTCCGACTCTGTCTCAACCTCTCAGGGACCACCAGGGCTCCTTTCTCACAGCTCAAGAGGGTGGGGGCCTTGAATGCAGTGTGTGGTTTACAGGTACCCAGGAAAGAAACCTGTGTTTGTTTGTTTGTTTTCAGGTTCTAGAAGCTGACTGAGGAGCCTTGGTGGCAGGTGGTTGTGCATTGAACTGATCACCTCAAGGTCAGCAGTTCCAAACCACCATCAGCTCCACAGGAGAAGAGGTTTTCTACTCCCCTAAACAGCAACTGTCTTGGAAACTCACAAGGGCCGCTCTCCTCTGACCACTTGGGTCGCTATGAGTTGGAATTGCCTCCATGACTGGGTTGGGTTTGAGGAGCTGGCTGTTCTTGGAGCTGTCATTCCCGTCGTAGTCCCTGTCTGTCGTCATCCCTGGGGTGTAGTGGTTATGCATTGGGCTGCCATGGTCGGCGTCCTGCAGTTGGAAGCCACCAACAGCTCTGCATGAGAGCCACAGAAGCCACAGGGGGTCATTCTGAGTCAGCATTGATTCGATGGCAGGTTTAAATCCTTAAATCTAGGATTTAAGATTCTAGTACTAATATTTGGGGCACACACTTGTCAAGCCAAAAAATATGAGAATAAGGGAGGGGGAAAGTCTTAAAATTAGAAAAGGGATTGTAATTTGGCTCTTGCCTTGTTATTTCCATTGAAAGCCCACTCCACCTCTCCACCCCTTTTTGTTGGTTGAAACCACATGATTTGCTCAGCTTTATAGTGTGTTTGGTATTACAGTCTAAGGATAGACAAGATCTTAGCCACTGCTTTTGTTTATTGATTTGTTTGTTCTATATCCAACAGTGCACCAGATCACCAGAGAATGTAAAATGGAATATTTTTCAAAGGTCTGATGCAGCATCGACACCGAACATGGTGCACATGTGGAGATGGGGGTTGGGGGCGGGGGATTGTGGAACCAGCTCAACTGTTCAACTCAAGTATTTGACTTTCGCTGCCTGAACCATTGGCACATGTGGACTTTCCCCTTTAGCTGGATGAAGTGATGTAAAATGAAAAACATAGTTCCTCCATTCACTTGCTACATTGCAAGTGCTCAGTGGTCACACGTTGTCATAATGGACCGCAAAGATCCAGAGCATTCCTGCTGTTGCAGAAAGCCCTACTAGAGAATGCTGGGATGGAGCAAACATCTGGATACAGGAATACTTTTGAATGGGCCTAACGGAAAACAGTATCGACCATTACTTCCTAACCTCAGCAGGCAAGTCACATTTGTTTGTAAGTTAAATAAAATATCCGAGGTGTCTTTCTATCCAATCCTAAAACATTTGTCAGTTCCACCTTTAAAACATATCTGGAATCTGACCTCTTCTCACGCCCACATGACCTGTGCCCTGACTTGGGCCATGGCTTCTTTTTTTTAATCTTTCATTGTGAATTGGGGAAAAGTTTACAGAGCAGATCATCAATTTTATATCCAATAATTCACATGCATTTTGTTTCATTGATTGCAATCCCCTTAATGTAATAGCATTTTCCCACTTCCTCCCCATTTCCTATTTCCATTCTTCCTCTCTTCCTAACCCATCTGAACTTTGACCTTGGGCTAATGCTGCCCTTTGGGGCCAAAATGATCGATTGTTCTAAGATGTAGTACCTCCCCAGTGTTATTGTGTGACCTTATAGATTTGTTGGGAGCCTTGGTAGAGCAGTGGTTATGTCTTGTGCTGCAAACTGAAAGGTTAGAGCAGTTCAAACCCACGAGTCTCTCCTCAAGAGGAAAATGAGGCTTTACAGTCTCTGAAACTCACAAGGACAGTTGTGCCCCATCCTATAAGGTCACTATGAGTCAGAATTAACTCAATAGCAATGAATTTTTTGTTTTATAGGCATGTCTGGCGTTTAGCAGAAAAGTATCCAGGGTGTGAGTTCATTTTCAAACCTGAAGGTGACTAAAGGGCAACGGCTTCTAAACTTGTGTTCAGATGTCCACTTTCTCTACTAACAACCTTTCTGGAATTTCCCATCATGTCCAGAGTAAAAACTAGGGTCCTCCAATCCTTGAGATGATCTACCCCAGCCCTCACCCACTTTCTCCTCACTCACTCTTTCATCCCCATTCACCTTCTAGGAAGGGGCAGAACTGCCCTTGGGAGTTTCAGAGACTTTAGCCTCGTTTTCCTCTTGAGGGGAGACGTGTGGTTTTGAACGCCTCAACCTTCCCCTCTTTCGGCCTCTGGGGGTTAGAAGGAAAAGCATCCACTCCCCCCCACGCCTCTCTTCCACTGCTCACTTGTACTTGCTCCATTCAAGAGTCGGCTTCACTGAATGCATTGAGAAGTCTTCCTATCTTCTATACGAAATAACTGCTCTCCCCACTCTCCACGATTTTTCTTGTCTGCTTTCTTCATAGCGCTTATGTCTCTGGCACAGTACAACCTATTGTTGTACATATTATGTTTTTCTGCCTTTCCTAGAGTGTGGGGCCCAAATATGGGTAACATAGTCACTGTGTTGCTGAAGAATGCAGACTGAAGCCAAACAACTTGGGGTCAAATTCTAGTTCCTTCACTTACTAGTTGTGTGGTGTTAGTGATGGTTACGTACTCTTAGGCAAATCATAGTAGGTGCCTGACAAAGTTGATGTTAGGATTGAAGAGGTCTAATAGAAGTAAGGCACCTAGAATCATGTTATGTAACCACTTCATATTTAGATCATTGGTACCTTGCCAATTTAGCTACAGTATGACTAGAATTGTCCTCCCTGTGTGGTTACAGGCAAGTGATGATGATGATAAATTTTGCCCCAGATTCAGATCGGCATTTCCCTAAGTGGGTGATACCACTCTCTGGAGTAGTTGGAATGGTCCAACGGGACTACAAAAGCAGACACCTTCATTGTATCCTGCATTGTGGGCTGGAATATAAAACTTTGTAACTGCTGGGGGGAGGGAAACATTGACTAATTGTTGCTACTGAAAAGGAGGCATTAGGCCAAATAAGTTTGGGAACCTGTGATTTAGATGAAGTAGTACTTTTTCTTCCTTTCTTTCTGAAGATGAATCCAAATTGTCAGAGAGTGAAAAATGCATTTCTGTTGATTGGTTCAGGGCAGGTCCTCCAGCTCCAACCAGACCTCTCGCAGCAGATCCCCACCATGGTGCTTTCCACACATCCCCATAGAGGCAGGAAGTGGTGAGAATTCCAGGTGGGGCAAGAGATAGCATCATGATAGATGGAAGAAAGATTGAAGTGGTCAAGAATTTCATCGTTCTTGGCTCCACGATCAATGCTCGTGGAAGCGGCAGTCTAAGGAACAAAAGGCATGTTTGATTGGGTGGATCTGCTGCCCAACTGCTCTTTAGAGTATTGAAAAACAAGACTGTTACTTTGGGGAATAAGTTCAAGCCATGGTATTTTCTTTTCTTTTTTTTTTAAATCATTTTATTCAAGGTTCATACAACTCTTATCATAATCCACACATCCATCCATCGTGTCAAGCACATTTGAACATTTGCTGTCATCATCATTCTCAAAACATTTTCTTTCTACTTGAGTCCTTGGTATCAGCCCCTCATTTTTCCCCTCCCTCCCCCTCCCTCTCTCATGGACCCTTGATAATTTATAAATTATTTTTTTTCCTTGTCTTACACTGTCTGATGTCTCCCTTCACCCACTTTTCTGTTGTGCATCCCTCAGGGAGGGGGTTATAGGTAGATTATTGTGATCGGTTCCCCCTTTCCCCCTCCACCCTTCCTTTCCCCTCCTGGTATTGGCACTCTCAATATTGATCCTGAGGGGTTTATCCATCCTGGATTCCCTGTGTTTCCAGATCTTATCTGTACCACTATACATCCTCTGGTCTAGCCAGATTTGTAAGGTAGAATTGGGATCATGATCATGGCAGGGGACGGGTGAAGCATTTAAAAATTAGAGAAAAGTTGTAATGTTTCATCATTGCTACACTGCATCCTGACTGACTCGTCTCCTCCCCACGACCCTTCTGTAAGAGGACGTCCAGTTGCCTACAGGTGGGCTTTGGATCTCTAGTCCACACTTCCACCTCATTCAAAATGATGTGATTTTTTTGTTCTTTGATGTCTGATACCTGCTCCCTTTGACACCTGTGATCACACAAGCTGTTGTGCTTCATCCATGTGGGCCTTGTCGCATGTGACCCATGGCATTTTCAAATATCTCCTGTGGATGTAAACATTGGACATTGAATAAGCAGGACGAAAGAAGAAACAGGAACTTTAAGAATTCACAATTGCCCCGGTGGCGTAGTGGTTGAGTGTGAGACTGCGGCCCACTGGCTTGGCGGTTCAAGTGCAGCAGCAGCTCTCCAGGAACAAGACTGGGCCTCCCACTCACACCAGAGAGCAGTGATTCCCCCCCCCCACCAAAAAAAAAAAGAATTCACAACTGGCTGAGCCCTGGTGGTGCAGCGGTTGTTTGTGGGACTGCGGCCCACAGGGTTGACGGTTCAAATCCAGCAGCAGCTCTCCAGGAGCAAGGCTCCAGGAGCAAAGCAGCTCTCCAGCAGCTCTCCAGGAGTATCACTACTCCCACCAGGGCAGTGATGCAGAAGAAAAAAAAGAATTCACAATTTTAAAAAATGAATGCTTTGCACTGGAATCTCAAGCAGGGTAAAAAGACAAAATCTGAAGGAAAAACTCTCTGCCCTGGCGTCAATGCTGAGCCATAGTGATCCCTGCAGGTTTCTGAGATTAACGGTTTGGAGAGTTGAAAGCCCACAGAGCTGCTAGTGGTTTAGAACTACTGGTGAGGGAAAGACTTTTTTAAAAACTATATAGAAATGATCATAAAATTATTGTATCTTCTACTTCTCCCTGAGTTTCAGACCAGAATCCTCTAGATAGAACCAAAAGGGTCATACATTGTACAGTAGCCTTCCACATGTCTCAACAACCCTGCTCAGCCGCACGTAACCTTAGCTGAAGCCCTTCCAGAGCCCACAGAGCACATAGCCTGGATCTAAGTTGTGTTGTCTCCTGTTGCTTACCACTTTATGCTGCTAACCCCCGGCCCCACCCCCCATCATCTAAGACTGGTCTACCCACTTCCCTGTTCCTTGCCACGAAGATAAAATAAATGGTTTCTGCCCAGATTCCCTACCTTTGCTCTGCAGCCCCCGAGAGCCACCTTCCTTTGTCATCTTCTTTGGATCCCCACCTAAGCCCCCAGAGTCCTAATTCCAAAGCGGACCCTAAATTTCTTTCTTTCATCTGCCTTACCCACCACCACAAGAAAGGAATATAGTCCACATCCTAGATTTCCCCATATCTGGGCTTTGACCAACTAAAAAGTGTGTGCTTGCTGTTCCTATAAATTCGAGTGCAGCGCAAATCTCTTCTCAAAGTCTTTCCTCGTCTCTCCAATAAAATTTCATCTTTCTATAATCAGAAACAATTTATCTGAACCTCTCTTCAGCCATGTGCTTTAATAGCCCTTTAGTTTCTGTGTGGTAGTATGGTTTTCTTAGGTCTTTGATGTATTTTCCTATGTAGATTATAAACTCTTTGCTAGGAAAGAGCTCACAGTCAAGTGTTAGCCATTTTTGAATTATCTTTGTGTTCACAACCAGGCCTGGTGTTTGTCACGTAGGAGTCACAGAATGAGTACATGAATGAGCCCTCAAACTTTTTATAGTGTGACGCTCAACCTATTAACCTCAAGAGAGCAATTCATCCCACGTTGGGCAAACTCTGTAGAGTATCCCAGAAGATGCTCACTTCCTCTCTGGGCATACACTCGTCAGAAGAACCAAAGTAATCTGGCTGTTCGTAGTGCTCAGTTTCTCTTTCGTTTAGAATGCAGATGCACAAGACCCACCAAAAATTTGAAAACTGAATTAACCCACAAAATAGAAAATAATTTTTGACTATTATTGAATGGTTTATTGTTGCTGTTATTTGGTCATTACCAAATCTACAGGTTTGGGGCCACATAGAATTCTAAGAGTACTTATAACATGCTTTTAGGAACCTGAAGACCACAAACCACATTATATAAGGGCGGCGTCCGTTATTCACATTCTGTGATAAATTATGAAGAAGTGAACATTTTGCTCCAGCAATGTTTGGTGAATTATTATTTACAGAAGAAGTTAAAACCAAAAAATGCCAATACTTTCAAACACGAGAACTTTTGGCAAGTTCTGTTTGTGGTTATCATCTCTGGGGATTGGACACAATTCCTGCTTTCCCTATTTGAAGAACCACCATGGCTCCACTGAAATACCACTCCCCATCCTCACACCCCCTCCCTGCCTCCAAACTCAACAGTCAATGGGCTCTAAAGACGAGTAACAAGAAAGAAACCACACGGAAGCACTGAACACTGATCTCCATTAAGCTGACTCAACTGAATAACTAGTGGGACTCGACTGCCACCCTCCACTGTGGAGAGCGAGGTTTCCATTTTATTGCTATCGTAAATTCCGGCCAGAAAGTGACAGAATATTGGCATTTCAATCAAGAGAACTGCAAATAGGCATGCGTGGCCATACCCGGGCATGCCAGCACAGGCTCTCACAGCCACACTCCCTGCCCAGCCTGCTCCACTCTGTGTATTGTTGAAAGCTTTATGAAAGAACGCCTGTAGGATATCCAGAGATCACTGACAAGATTCAAAGGGATGGAATTTTACAAATCCTCATGAAAGAACGAGAGTCCTTGCCAGCGGGAATTTGAAATATGTCCCTCTACTCCCCGACTATACAGAGGAAAAATATCATAAACAAGCTACCAAGAAAGTATATTTCCACAGGAGCTACCCCCCTCAAGCTAAGTGCTCACCGTCCCCTCTTCTTTAAGAACTGGTAATCGTGACATTGGTGGAATAATATCAACCTGCCCTACACCTTCAATCATTTGGCAAATTATAAAACAGGGATGTGTCACTTCAAAGCCTAAAATAAGGAGGCAGATCAACATTATCAAATAAGCACACACAGTGCTGGGGTATAAGAAATGGGGCAATATTTCAAGTGCTTGCAAAGTGACAAATTTTATGTTGAGCCACATCTACTGGAGGGCACCCTATGATATTTCTTCCAATGCAGACATTGCCTGGGAGTACACTCCTCTGTGCACATTTGTAAAGTATTTATATCCCATCAGCTTTCTTGCCAGTAGGAAAATAATAGTCGTCCCTTGCACATATGCCAGATGGGTTTTATAATGGAAACCACTGCCTGTTTCTAAGTAAATTATTAAATCACCAGTTCTTTAATGAAATAGAATTGTCTGCACGATGTCCCACGTGAATGATATTCCTTTGTAGAAAATGAATGTTCCAGAATCAATTCAACCACATGATTCAGGGAGAAGGTGGGAAAGGAAGGGAACCAGCTTTTGTGGAACTGAATGCCAGACACTGAGTAGGCATTTGTTATATGAATTCTCTATCAAGTTTGCAAGACAAGAGACATTGCTCCCACAGAAGAGAGGAAAACATTCATAAAAAAGCTAGATTCCCTGAACATGAAACTAAGAAGTGTTAAAAATGAATCTTGGAAATCTAGGTCTTACTAAAACTTAGCCCATTGAAATAATCTATTCAGCAAAATTGGCCTAGATAATTTAAGTACATGTGAATATACAAAATTAAATTTAACTGTCAGCTGATGTCCATGTAGCTGATGCTGACTGGCAGCATTCTATCACATACCATATATACAAGGGGCACCTTAGTACAGAGCTTTCTTATTACACATTTTCCCTGCTTGGCAATCACTGAGCAACACTCTCTGGGTTAATGCACTCAGTGGCATCACCTGGGAAAGTTTTCCCTGGTCACAGAGAATTTTTTTCATGAGAGCAGTTTCATTTGAATTTCTTTTTTTGTGATGTCTGACTTAGAGAACAGTGTTCTGCTGGGAAGTTTTGTTTACTGCAGGAGAAAAATGCCAGAGAAACTGTTATGATGTTGAACATGGCTTACAATGACAGTGCCATGGTTTTCTCAATGCAAAATGGGTAAAGTGTCGATTGATGAGAAACCTCATTCTGTATGTCTGTCAACTTCACAAATGGATGAAAATGCCAACAAAATTCTCACACTTGTGCTTGAAGAAATGGACCATTGAAGATGGGGAAATGATCTGGACTATATTGGAGCTTGATTCAGCAAATTTAAACAGATGGTTTGGAAATGAGAAGGGTCATTGTGAAATTTGTGCCTCAGGTTCTGACTGACCAGGAAAAGAGAGGGGACTAGAATCACGCTGTGCTCTGAGAGAACAGTTCTGAAATGATCCAGACTTTTCCTAAGGCCATTACTGGTGACAAGACATGGTGCTATTCTCATAACCCTGAAACTGAACATCAATCCAGCTAGAGGAAGACACCACTGTCACGTTGCCCCCAAAAGCTTGTCAAGTGAAATCAAACATTAAAAAGATGATCATTTGTTTTTATGATGTGAGGGGGGTAGAGTCTTTGGAGTTTGTTCCATCAGATCAGACTGTTAATCAAGCTTTCTATTTAGAGGTTTGAAAAGATAGGATAACAGTGGGCCAAAGAGAACTGATTTGTGGCAGGTGGGGAACTGATTTTGCCACAACAACAATGCACGTGCTTCGAGGCAAAAAACATCATGCCTTTCTTGCCCTATGCACCTTATTCACCTGCCCTCAACTCTGTGTGACTTTTTTTTGTTTCCACAAATGAAGAGGAACATGAAAGGACAGTGCTTTGACAACATTGAAGAGGTGATGACAAAAAGCGAGGGAGGTGCCTGTGAGCCAATCGAACAGATGAGTATGAAAAATGTTTCCAAGAATGGAATCACAGATTTGACAATGTAGTAAGCATAATCCAGAGTACTTTGAAGATAAGGTTGTTTTGTTAAAAAAAAATGTAATTACATCTCTTTGGAAAAAAATCCTATTTTGTGGGGGAGGTCCCCCTCCTATGCCCTACTCATTGATGGTTAACAAAAAAATTCACTCATCAAGAGGGTGATTCACTAATCAAATGTAGTTATTTATTACAAACTAGTAAGTTAGCATATTTTCACATGGATTTCCTACATCTTCAAAATAATGAAAAATGTGAATACTTTCATGACACATTAGTAAATCAGCACAGTAGGCTCATGTTGAGTTTATTTACTGAATACTCCATCCCTGTTAGGGATTGTAAATTTGAAAATAGGATTTAATTCTATGCAATGTGCAGTGGAGTTGAAAGAGACTCAGCTGCCAGCCATTCCTAGAAGCAAAATCTTTTGATGTGGTGGGCAAAAGTGTGAAATTATCTTTACAGATTAATAACTAAGCACAAGTAAGCCTGTGTTTACCTCGTTTATTGGAAGTAGCAGTTAGATTTTATGCCAATAAATGATGGTACCTGTGTGGTGGTAGGAGTGGAGTCCAGCCTGTCAACAGGTGGTAGCATGGTGATGGCCCCTTGCGGGTGATATTTTGTATAAGAGAGAGATGGAACAGAGACTGTCAGAGGAAACCAACCTCTAACATTCAAAGGGTCCAAAGGCACAATTGTACAGCAAATATATATAAAACTTATAGTAAAATTATAGAAGATAAGAGAGGGAGTAAAATAGTCAGCCACATTTTTTCTTTTTTTTAAATCATTTTATTGGGGGCTCATACATCATTTTTCACAATACATAAATATACTGTGCCAAGCACCCTCACATGTCCACTGCTATCATCATTCTCCAATCATCCACCTTTTCCCTTGATCTCCTAGTACCAGCTTTTCCATCCCTTCCCCTCTTCCTCTGCTCTCTCCTCCCCACCAACCCTCAATTCTTTATACATAGCTATTATTCTGTCATATCTTACACTGCCTAACCGCTCCCCCAACCCACTCCTTTGATGCCCTTCCTTCAAATAGGAGCTTATGTGTATATCCTTGCAGTTGGTTTCGTCTCTCTACCCCACCTTCTCTCTACCCTTCCAGCATCTCCAATCTAACCATTGGCCCAAAGGGGCTCATCCATCTTTGTTTCCCCATATCTCCAGCTTCCCTCTCTACTAGTGTACCTTCTCCAGATATTGCTGAAGACAAATGGATACAGAGGCAAACAGAGTAGAAGAAACGATGGTGGCCAGCTACTAAATGATTGATTGCCTGGAATCTCAAAGACTTGAAGATAATCGAGTGCCATTCAGCACAGAAACAGCAAAGCCCACATGGAAGAAGCACACCAGCATACGTGATCAAGAGGGGCCGAAGGGAGCAGATATCGAGCATCAAAGAACAAGAATCACATCATTACGAATGAGGGGGAGAGCAGGGTGGGGACCTAAGGCCCACTGGTGGGTAATTGGTCACCCCTTTACAGGGGAGTCACGGGGAGGAAACAGACCAAAGTGTAGCCGGGCAGTGATGATGCATGCAAGTTTCCTCTAGTTCCTGAAGCCTTCCTTCCCTCCCCCCCTCCTCACCCCAACCATCATGGTCCCAACTCTACCTTATGAGTGAGACACATTTTATGGTAACATACTCACCTCGGTTCCTCTTGTTGGTCCATTTGGAGATAGGATAAGAGAGAGCAGGAGAATGTATTTCTAACCAAGGTGTGTAGCCCCCTTTTAGAGGTGTGTAAGCCCCCCTGATTACCGGTAAGCACATACGTAATAGGAAAGGGCTGTCCAATAAGTATACATCAACAGGAAGGGGACGAGCTAGGAGTGTACAAACAATAGGAAGGGAGGCACTGGGGGCACACATATGACAAGATGGGCAGATCCTAGATTCAAGATGGCAGCCTAACCTTGGACATCCTCGAGTTCACTTGACCTTGTCTCTGGGTTCTCCTTTAAGGAAACAATCCACTATCCTTATCAGCAGGAAGTGGACCCTACTTGGGGTGGGACAGACTATAGATTCTGATTGCTCTAGAAGGCTGGTACTCTCGGGGAGATAACCTCTAAGCAGCTGACCACCCACCATGTGCTAGCAAGCATTGTGCAAGGACCGGGGGAAAAACTCTGCTGCATCCCACAAGAGACAGTTTCCCTTTTGCCCTTTTACCTTCCTGCTTGCTGGGACTTTGTGTCTGCCACCAGGGGCAACACCATGTGAACTGCCAACCCTGGGAGCCATTCTGCTTGTCTGTCTGCCAAGCAGTCCATCTACCAGGTTCTTACAAACCTTGGGTCCTTATGACTCTTCACCTACCAGCCTGTGATCTCCTTGCTCCCCACATCACCTTTTGGCATCACCGACCCCTGGCTGCAAGAGTCTGAAGAGATCCCCAGCTAGCATCAGACCCATGGCCTTGCGTTGGACTGGGATGACTGCTTGGTATGAAATTACTTGTTGATATTAAGTTCTTTGATGTATATATGAGTCTCATTGGTTTTGTTTCTCAAAACCCAGCCTAACACATGGGTAATGCAACATTAGTTGGGATATTTTTTAAAAAGAAGTTGAACAGAGTAGAAAGCTGAAAATCAATTAATTTATGTATCTATTTATTCACTTACCAAGTATCTACTGAGTGCCTATGAACCCTTATACACGGATCTACACACTGGGGACACAACAGTAAACAAAATGGACTTCAAACCAAACTCACTGCCATGAAGTAAATTCTGACTCATAGCCACTATATATGACCATATATAATGTATTGTAGATACAGATATTATCCTATTACATGTAGCATTGTACTTCAAGACAGATCTTCTGATGTTGTGTATAATGATGAATGTGACATCATCTCTCTTAAATTTGTCATTTTTGGCATAGGAAACTGTGGTAGTTGGATAATTGAATGTCAGCTTGAATCTGTTTGAAAGTATAGGGGGAGAGAATCAGGCTGAAAAGGGCTCCTTGAGGGTGTGTAGTTCTTATAAAAAGAATTGGGGAAACCCCTGTCCTCCCCACCACCCACCCCTTCGCCTTCCTGCTTGCTGTGACTTTGTCTGCCTCCAAGAACTCTCCTATGGGTCACTTGATTCTAGAGGTGTTGACACCCTGCTGTGTTTCCACAGACTTTAGATCCATGCAAGTCTGCACCCACCTGCCAGTGATCTTTCTGCATCCCACCTTTCTGCATCCTTTGCCTACAGCTGTGAAGAGTATGAGTATGAAGAGGACCCTTTCTAACGTTGGATTTATGGACTTGAGCTGGACTCGGCTCAGATGATTATTGATAGAAAATTATTTCTTGAAATAAAGTGCATTCCTATACACATTTGAGTGTCATTGGATTTGTTTCTCAAGACAAACCCACCTTTGTCAAAAATCATGATTGTTTGATTCAAAATATCCAATACAATTTTACTTCAACTCAGTAATGTTCAGAATGTCAGTCTTTATTTGTTCCACTTAACTTTTGACAATTATTTTTTTGTTTTGTTTTGCTTTGCTTTCAACTTCCACCTGAACTTACTTGAGCAATTGATGGTGTGTTCCTTAAGTAAGGCTCTGACCTTGTTTTGATTGTTGATATCTAGTTTCTCCCTCATCACTTCCCACAGATGCAGTCAGTTTGACTCCTGTGTATTCTATCTGGCAAGGTACGCATGTAATCACTGCTTATGTTGGTGCTTATAGGTATGTTTTCTCCTTTTCAGCTATGCCCTATCAGCAAATGAAGGTCCCAGCAGCTCCAGCAATGTCATTAAGGTCAAGTCTACTTTCAGTGCCTTCCGACCTGAGGGGCTCATCTTCTGTATCAGACAACATTCAACTGGTAGTCACAAGGTTTCCAACGACTTATCCTTCAGACAACAACCTATCTCTTCTTCCCAGATGTTCTTAGCCTGGAAGCTTTGCTAAGACTTATTCACCCTGGATGGTCCTGCTGGTATTTGGAATAGCAGTGGCACAGCTCCCAACATCACAGCAACATGAAAGTGACCACAGAATGACAAACCAACAGATAAGCAGTGGACACTAAGATGAAGGGAAGCAAAAAGAAATGGGATGAAAAACGAGGGGAGGAAAAAGGGACTGAGTTCTACTGAAGGTAAAAGTACTTGAGAAAGAAAGCATTTCATCTCTGGTCATATAAGAAAAACAGAAGTAATAGCTAATATTTATTGAGCACTTAAAATTGTGCCAGGTGAAATTCTAAGAGCTTCTGATAGCTTTTCATTTAATATTAATGGCATCACCATGAGGTCATCCTTATTCACTGTTACAAATGAGCTGAGGTACAGAGATAACAAATAACTTGCCCAAGGGCATTCTGTTAAAAAGTGGCACTATTGAACCACAATTCAACCCAACATATGTAGGGCCTCAAAACTGCACCTGGGATTTGAACTTTATCTTAAAATAGCAAGTAATATAAAACGCAAGTATGGAAAAGTCTAAGAATCATGAAGTGTACATACAGTGCATGAGATCAATTAAATATATATGCTTCAAAATAAGTAGCTTTAAACTATGACTACAAAATTGAAAAGAAATGTTTTTTAAGTCATGGCACATAATTATGACATGTCTGTTTTCATCTAGGTTAACTAAAGAAACAAATCAAAGAATACTGATATGTGTATAAGAAACAGCTTTATATCTAAGAGTAATTGTAAATTAAAAAAATATCTGAAAAAAAATTTGTTAAAAAAAATATATCTGAGCCCTGTCCAGGTCAAATCCATAAGTCCAATACTAACCCATATGTTCCATATGACTCTATAAATCCTCTAACACAACTAACTGCAATGATGCTGAATGCAGGAAGAAAGTCTTGTGGATCCAGCAGTGGTGGAAGCATCTCAGCTCTGGCATGGGTATCCACGTGGTTCCTCCAGCTCCAGAGTCCTGGTTCCATGACAGTAACTCCATGTGTCTTGTCAGCAGGAAGACAAAGCAGGGAGTATGGTTCTGGCCTCCAGGGAGCTTTTTATCTCTGTAGCACCTCCACGTGAGGTAAAGAAGCTGCAACTTGATTGATAGGCTTAACTTCACCCATTCCCACTTAATAGTCTCAAGCTGATACCAGATTATTTAACTAGCAGTGTCCTTTCTATATCCTTCTCATTCTACTCTAATTTCCCTCATAATATTCTAATATTAGTAAATTCTTAGTAAATCTAATCTGGATTTATGGATATGGTTTATTACTGCATTATTGTAAGTGGGATATAGATTGCTTAACATGTAGTGTCTGAAGATATTTTTTTAACTTTAGGAGACACATTAATTAAGCCTTTAAAGAGAAAAAGACCCAGAACCATCATGCAGATTAGCACAAGGTCAAAATGGCATCCAAGAATTCATATTGAGAAGCTAGATAAATAGGGCATGGAGCAAAGATAACTCCCAAATTCATGATTGTTCAAAAATTAATACATCACAGTGACAGGTGGGGATATAGAAGCAGGAATGGGACTATAATTGGGATAAAAGTGCTTACAAGAAAGCTAAGATGAGCTCTCTTGGGATAATAGCAATTCTCAAAGACTGACCTCAAAGACAAAGCACTGCAAAGGGGTACACTTTCAATTTTATCTTATTGCGGGGCTATTGTTGTGGTTGTTTTTTAAATAGCCCAAAGTTCAAGTTCAGGTGGATAAACATTTTTAAAACCTCTGGTGCTTTATCAAAAAGAATAATACAATAGGGACCTAGGTATAAGGAGGATGTTTTGAGAATGATAATGGCAACAAATGTGAAAATGTGGTCTGCATACAATTAATGTATGTATTTATCATGTTAGGAGTTGTATCAGCTCCCAATAAAATGAATTATTAATAAATAAATACATAAACTCTTTGATTCAGAAAAAGAATAATACAATAAAATCAAGAGGTTTATTCTGGGAATGCAGAATCTTTTATTTAAAAGAGGTTTAAACATAATCATGCAATCTAAATTGTGTTTACCTTCTTTACTTTTGTTTGTTTGTTTCCTTTTTTTGTTTTTGTTTTGTTTTGGGGGCACTGCTGCCCTCTGGTGGTGGGAGTAGGAGGCCCAGCCTTGCTGCTGGATTTCAACCTCCAACCCAGTGGGCCGCAGTCCCGCGCACAACCACTATGCCACTGGGGCTCAGCCCCCTTCTTTACTTTTAAAAGCAATTTCTTTTTGCTGGTTGTAAGAATGCTGTGGTGAACACATTGCAAAGGGGGAGGATAATGAAACTCATCATCAGCCGAAGTCCCAAGGCCAATCCGATGGAGTGGAAGCCAAACGTACCTCACTCTCCAACCTTCTTTAACCCCTTCAGCCTCAACTGTATTTCCCATAGCAATCTATTTCTCGTCTAGGTCGCATAATCTGTTTCAACAGCCACACAAAACTCACTGACAACACCCACAGTCTTAGGATTTACTAGAGAAATTAGCAGGTTCCAATTTAGGATCAGAAACGCTGAGGACACAGTTCTTAGGTCAAGAACAGCCTCTTCTTAGAGGTACTTGCTGGCATGCCTCTCTCTGGTCCCCAGCCTTTCAACCATGTGGTCCCTTGACCTTTGTCCTGCTTGAGAAATGTTACAAAGTTCTTTAAGTGCTGCTGGCAAGTGGACAAAGACCATATTACTCTGCCATGAGCCCCAACCCAAAGGCACACAGCCCTAGCTCCATCCATGAGCAACCCAACTCTCCTAGTGAAGTGCCTGGAGGTGTGCCATTACACAAGTGAGCCTCCTGCCCCAAAGCACTCCCTTTCCTAGCTCTGTAAGCTAGGAAGTCCACCATTCTTTTTCGTGTACCAGTTCTTGGCTCTGCTGCTGCCTTTCCTCTGCCACTCCGCTAGTGTCAAATCTCTCTGTCTCCTGGATCGTGGAAGTTGATCATTCCAACGGAATGTGCTCCATTCCTGGCTCTTATTTATTGGCACTAGTGAGATCCCCTCCTGCTTCTGAAACGGTTCATTTCAAACCCAGTGAAATGGCAAAATCAACCAATTCCCATGTTAGAGTCGCAAGTTTTTGCTAAGTTACAAAGACTGTGGTTAGAAGAGTCACATCAAATAATCACTTCACCACAAAATACAGTCTCTATAATTCCTAATATACAAAACTGAACACACGTCCAATCACAATATGTCAAGAGTTAAATGACTACAGTTGTATACTTTATATTGAATCACCATTTTCATAATTGCTGCTACCTACATTATTTTATCACCATTAGTTTAGGTTTTTTGTACCTTAAAATTATAATGTAGGGCTGAGCCCCGTTGGCGTATAATGTAGTGGTTGTGTGCGGGACTGCGGCCCACTGGCTTAGCGGTTCAAATCCAGCAACAGCTCTCCGGGAGCAAGGCTGGGCCTCCCACTCCCACCAGAGGGCAGTGATGCCAAAAAAAAATTACAATGTATGCTTTACATGGTCTGTTGTTGGTTTGCATTTATACAGACAATCCTTTATAAGAATGCCATGTTCAAGGCAGACATTCTTTGTTAATTGGACTAACTGCTGTTTAATAATGACCTCACTGAATGTTTTGGATGGAGATTTTTTTTGTTTGTTTTCTTTTTTTTTTCCCAATCATTTTATTAGGGGCTCATACATCGTTTTTCACAATATATAAATAAGCATACTCGTCAAGCACCCTCACATGTCCACTTCTATTATTGTTCTCCAATCGTCCACCTTTTTCCCTTTAGCCCCTAGTATCGGCTTATCCATTCCTTCCCCTCTTCCCCTGGTCTCTCCTCCCCTCCAACCCTC